>CM070506.1:48272124-48464721 GCA_036346375.1 Guadua angustifolia | reverse complement strand
ATGATCGTCGGAGATTGAAATCCCATAGATCCCCAATTTTCTATGAGGGCCCATAGAGTCTGTTGGGGTGGTGAGATCGAAGCGATACCTGCTTTATCGAACTTACATAAATGGGAAATACTTGGTGGATTCCCGTACTAAGCGCATGGGGAAGAATCATGATATGCGGTTGGTCGAAGTTGGATTAAGTCGGCGTGTATACGCGCATGACCCCAACACGATGTAGGCAATGAGCAATTCATCGATAATGGACGCCGCAATGAGCTTGATTCTCTTAATCAACGATTCAACCAAACCATTACGAGTATGGACATATGGAACATAATGTTGTACACAATTCCTAAAGCCATGCAATAATCATTGAAAGCATGGGAGGAAAATTCAGCGGCATTGCCCATTTGGATTGATTGAATCCGATGTTGAGGATAGTGTGCCTTGACAATAATTTGAGACATTATTTTTGCGAATGCATTGTTTCGTGTGGACAATAAGCATACATGTGACCATCTAGTAGATCGTCAATCAAAACCATAAAGTACTGAGCGGTCGAAGTTGGCTCAAGCGGACCACAAATGTCACCTTGAATTCTTTCAAGAAACTTAAGTGGTTCAGCCGGATTTTAAGATGTGAAGGTCTTAAAATCAATTTCGATAGCACATCTTTGCATACAAAATCGAAGATTTGGAAAATTTTGTAGTTGTCAAATCATGACCGATAGAATTAGTAATAATTTTCTCATCATCCAGACACCGGGGTGCCCAAGTCGATCATGCCAAGTTTGGAATGCATCGGCGTTTTGAAAAATACCTTGTATGCAACATGTTTTATGGGCTTAATGTATATATAGTACAATCGAGTCGAGAGTTAGAGTTTTTTCGCATATTTGCTTGCCATATCCGATAAGTCTAGTTAAGAAGATACTCCTCTTTGTTTTTCTTCATGTGTTTCCACATGAATACCATTCTTCTGAATATCTCTATAACTCAACAAGGTGCGAGTTGAATCAGGATACAATAAAGTATCTTGATTGTAATCTGTGTACCCATAGGGAGGGTGATTGTGGCTCGACCCGAGCCAACTATCAACATCACGACCAGCGATCGTTAAAACATTTCCTTCTCTTTTCTTAAGAGTTTGGAAATATTTTATTTCTGTGAGTATAGAGTTTGTGGTACAACTGTCCACAAGGCATAATTCCTCCTCAGGGTTTGACTTCAAGACACATCTATATTAAGAACAAGAATTAATTAAAATTCTTTATTCAACACATATAGAGATACATACACATTGTATTGAATATCTAACATAACGAAAATGCAATATTACAATACATATGAGTTTGTACAAAATATACAACTCAAATTACAAATAAGTTTTCAAATTCTAATTATTACAACACACTATATTATTGTTCAATAATTACGGACGTGGAGATTTTAAGATAAATCTCCATATATGTCACTCGAGGTGTACTCGATTAGCATGTCGTCCGTTGCAGGAAGGTCCACTTGCTGAGTAAGGGCTTCATTGTTTGGCGATTCTTTGGGAACCGAAGACGAACAACCAGCCTCCTTAGAAGTCTCAGTAGTAAGATTGAAGTGAGCTTCATATTTTGGTGCCTTCTGTTTGCCATCACGGAGGGATTGCTAATAAAGATCAACCAAGTGTTTTGAAGTACGACAAGTTGCAGCAAAATGCGTGTTACAATCACACTTATGACAAAGTCTTTTCTTGTCATAGGTAGTTTGTGCATTGCCACATGCCTTCTTGTTAGCACGGTGTCTGCGGTTCTTGTTGAATTGCGTTTACGGGGTAATTCTTTGGATTACGGGCGAAGATCCATTGAACTTTCTTTTATTGGGCGTTATTACGAACATTACGAATTTGGGCAAAGTCTTGACCCTATTAAGAGGCGCAACATGATTCTTAATAAAAGTTCATCATTCTTTTGACTGACATAATGTATGAATAAGTTGGGAATAAACCTGATATTTTTCTTTACGGTATTGATTACACAATACCTGTCATTTGGAAGCATAGTAGATAGAGTTTTCTCTATCTTTTACGCATCTGTCGGTTCTTTTTAGCAAAACTTCAACCTACTACGAGATGGTATGAGCGGCATGATTGTATTCACCTGATTTAAAATCTTGTGGCGTAAATGATTCCAATCATCTTTGTGCATCGAGATATATAATTTCCTTCTTGTTCATAACGTTCTTTAAGCGAAACCCACGAGCACGAGGATTTTCTTCCAAAAGATACTCTTTCTTGAGATCTTTATGGATAGAAGTCGTAACAAAAGTAAGGCGATGTACTTCATTGTATCAAGGACCGGAGAGGCCCTTCAAGCTGGTTCATTTATCGCATTTGAAATCCTCGAGATGCAAAACTAATTTTGATATTAGATTTGCCCATGAAGGATAATTGCTCCCATCAAGGCGAGTTCTTCAAACTCTTTTGCATTTCCTATATGGCATAACCATCGATTTATTAATTCACCAAATATTGGTAAATTTAAAACCTTAATGGTGGTGTTGTAATATTTAAGTGCAAATTTTAAATCATATCTTATGTTTTGGATGGTTGGAGTAGACCATATAATTAAGGTAATCTCCATAAATTAAGGTAATCTCTATAAATGGAGTAGACCATATAATTAAGGTAATCTCCATAAATAGAGTAGACCTTATATCCAAAACATTATTTTGAGATAACACTTTATAGGTAATCATCAAGTTAAAACATGATATAGACCTCATAGTGATGGGCAATTTTCATTCTTTGCTCAAAAGGCATGGTCTCGGTAGTAAATATTGAAAAGCTGAATAAGATGCAGCCAAAACCCTAGACTCCATCACCTTGTGTTTATTCTCAAAAGTATGTAAGATATGTTTTTAAATTTGCTTAAAATCCTGGACAATTAAGTGGTAATTAATTGTGAGAATTTTAAAGTTATTAAATTGCAATTTATTCAGTTGCAAATTTAATAACATACAACATACACATATATGCATAAGTATATATGCAAACACATATATACATTTACATATATCACAATTACAGATAACATCAGGGTCTTAAAACAAAAGATACACACTGATATACAACATTATGTAAATACTGTAAAATACAGGGACTAGAATGCATAAATGCTGAAAATACTAAAATAGACAAATAAATAGATAACTAGTGACGGGTTTAATTTCTGGCCCGCCACTGCATTGGCCCGCGAAGGCCTGCCAGGGGATTGGGGGATTTGATGTGGGCTCGGTCTGGCGGATGGGCCCATGGCGCACTCGGTAGCGTGCGTTCGAGGAAAAGCGGCGAACGGGCGCCGATGCAGGGCCATTTCGGCCCATCTTACTTCATCTTGTGCTTGAGGAAGCGAAATTTGAAACGTGGACCAGCTATCGTTTGACCAAACCCGCGCCGACGCCGATGCGCCGCCCGTATCAAATAAATCAGGAGAAGAAAATTTAGGGTTTGCAACCCTAAAGTTTCCCCACGCATCGCGCCACTTGCCGCCACAAAACTCGTTCGATCCGCCGCCATTACCATCAGAAGAAGTTTGTCGCTAACGCCGGAAAATCACCGCGCAAGGATCAGAGATGGCGGCACATCCCCTCCCTCTTCCGTTGTTTCTCGATGGTGGGGCCCTCCCTCATCTGAGGAGGAGAAGAGCCCACTTTGCCGCCTCCGAAGCCGATGGGACGGGTGGAGGAGCCGGAGGTGCCTAGTCCTGGCACTACACCGGTGGAGAAGTGAAGATTCGGGCGCCAGTTCGCAAAGAGGGCCGGATCTGGAGGAGGGATCCCATTCGGAGGTGGGGCGGATCTGCCGCAGGCGGTGAAGAAAGGAGGTGCCCCTGTCCTTGCAGCCATCGTGGGGCGCAAATCGAAGCCCGGTGGAGCCAGGGTTGGGAGATTCCGCCTTGGTGATGCTTCCTCAACCGGCGTGGGCAAAAGCGATCATGCGAGGCGGCCGCGGTGAGAGGAGATCAACCATGGCGGGCTTGCCTGGCCTGCAATGAGGAAGAACTCTGTGTCGGGGAGACTGCCGTGCCGAGAACCCAGCGCGGGAGGGCCGGCGGCTCATCGAGCGCGGCGGATAATGGCCTGGCGTGCGGTCCAAAACCTCGGCGCAAGGGCGTTGGAACACCGGATGATTTGGCGAGAGAAAGCAGCACGGTTAATGGTGAGAATCGGCATCTTGTTCTTACCGTAGTTATCGCCGTGTTCTTTTCTCTGTTTTGGTTCTTCTCTCAAGAACTCAGTGTAGATTCTACGTGCGTGATAACGTGTTGTAAGTGAAAAGTAAAGAGCGATTGTTGTGTATGAACACTTGTGATAATCTTTCATTGATCAATCAATATATACATGTTGAACGGGTGGCTTTGCACCCATTCGGGATTACAAGGGGAGGGAGAGATGAGAGAACGCGTTGCTTCATTAATGGGTGTCTTTTCCTTCTTGTGACGATTGCTTGTTCGATTGCTTATGGATGAGATCATCAACTGCCGTTTGTTCGCAACACCCCCAACCACAAAATATGTAAAAGACGCCTCCTGACCTCGCCACGCCACCTCAATTTTCCAACCACGGGAGCTGCCAGCCAACAGATCGAGGTACGTCAGACCACCGAGCTCCTTCCCCAAACAAATTCCTTCTCAATAATTCAGCAACTACATCTTCTGATCATTTCGTCAACAGTTTTCACAGTATAGCTAGCTAGATCAAGTCTGATATATATACTCCTCTGGTCCATCGTACATGAGATCGATATATATATATATATATATATATATATATATATATATATATATATATATATATATATATATATATATATATATATATATATATATATATATATATAGGAGAGAGCCATTTTATACTCCGGAGTATGTACACCTCATTTGCATGCATGCACTCAATTCTGTAACTCCCTCCCGTGAAGCAAGTTGCATGCAATCATTTCCGTAACTCCCTCCCGTGAAGCAACTTGCATGCGCTTTGGTTGTGGGAGTACATACTCTTGGTTGTACACTTCCATTTTCATATATATATATATATATATATATCGAAATGATCCTTGCTCTTGGGATAATACGTACACAACGAGTTAAAAAACCGTATAGGATGCCGCTGCAGATATACGAATTTGGTCTAGCATCGTCCTGTAGAATGTAGATAACGTGAATGAGGTGCATGTGCAAGTGCTCTCATCTCATGGCCATCAAGCAATCATCTGCTGATAACTTGAAGCCTATGTACTATTGCTTCGAGATCTGAGAAGCGATATAACGTATGCGTGCGGAAGATTCAACTACGGAGTTCTTCGGTATACATTATAAGTAGGGGTGGGTATTCGGTTTTTTCGGTTTAATCGGTTCGGTTTTTTCGGTTTTAAAATAATTCGGTTTTTGAAAATTGGAAACCGAATTTCTCGGGCAAAAATAAAAAACTGAACCGAATTAACCGAAATATTTCGGTTCGGTTATTTCGGTTAACCGAAATATGAATAACACTAGGTAGATTAGATTTAGTCATTCTCATATTGCAACACAAAGTATGAATAAACCCACACAATATTCATATGTCATTACAATATAAGCATAATAGAACATATGAATATACTAAATATATGCATAAATGTATTATAGCATGAGAATTATTTAGTGGCTTTAGGAAGAATATTATAAAAATAGTATTGTATATGCGCTATTCGGTTATTCGGTTATTTCGGTTTTTGAAAATGAAAAACCGAACCGAATACCGAAAACCGAATTATATCAAAACAAAAACCGAACCGAAAACCGAATAAACCGAAATAATCGGTTAATTCGGTTTAAAAATGCCCACCCCTAATTATAAGGGCATGTTTGAGGGAGCTGCGGCTGAGCTAAAAAGCGCTTTTAGTTTCTTTGGATATAAAGCGATTGTAGGTAGCGGTTGTGACTTTTCTTGTTATGTTGTTTGTAAACCGGTTGCTCTGGTGTAGCTTTTGAGGGCCAACTGAGCGAGGAGGTATCAACATAGCGAAATACAATGGCGTCTAAGTGGGGAGAGGTGACGTAGAGGCGGCGAAGCGGGGTGGCGGAGGTCGAGAAGGCAGAGCGACCGAGGTAGGAGGTGGCCAAGCGAAGCCACAGTTGAAAAGCTTCTTCCCAGCAGTTGCAACTTTTAGGGGTGCTTCTGTTATGACTTAACTTCCTAGCTGCTTTGCAGCTATACTGTTTGGAGAAACTTTTGGTCCAAAGCTAAAGCACACCCTCCAAACAGCCTCTAAAAATAAGAAACCAACTTAAGTGCCACAGATAATATATAGTAACAAGAAGAGGAAATATAGGGCGGGGAATGAGCTCACAGCAATTCCTTTTTGGGTTTACGATTCATCAAGTAGTTTTCGTTCTCGAAAGGCGGAAAGATCATACATATATAGCCGACAAAAATGCTGCAGGAAGTAGCTAGCTTAGTCAAGGCTGAAAGCAACAGAGTACATAAATCAGTCATCTCCATGCTGATAAAAGAATGTCCTGTCCTTAGTTGCCACAATGATATGCATATAGTCAGGAATACCAACCGACAGATTGGATAATGATGTCCACTGAAAGCCTCATGTACATAGAAATTGGTACTGAAATTGCGAGGCGGCCGGCTAAACATGTCTTGCCGAGCTCTTGCAAAGATCGGTGCACAAAGTTTTGTCTCTTTTGTTCGATTCCCCTGTTCGCCAATCTCGCGACAGACAGCATATTATTGACCCCCCATTCAGGTCACCATGCAACGCAATATTGAATTGAGCATACAATGCAAGTACTCACATGCGTGGTGCACGGAATTTCATGCATGCATGGACTTCAAACTTCTACAACTACTGGCTCGGTGGCTCCTCCTCCGGTCGTAGATACTCTGGTCGGGTTAGACATAGATGCATCTAAACTTTTGAAATTTTGATCGCCGATACTTTATAAACATTTAAATTAAATATATGAAAAATATATATAAATTTGTCTTAAAAATACTTTCACAATATTATAATTTATTAGATTTTAGAAATATATTATAATAGAAATTAGTAGTCAAAATGTGTTTTATAGGCTGTATCGATGTCTAAAAGGATATGTATTTATAACTGGTGGGAGTACACCAGTGCGGCTTGGTCACGGGGAATGATTTGACCTAGCTAAGTTAGGCTTCTGTATAGCACACTGCTAGGCTCGTTTTCATGTCAGCACTATAGCACGTACCGTTAGCTTGCTAGGCCGGCTATCAAACCGTGAAACAAGGCCTAATTGATTCACAACAGAATAGTTAATTCCTCTCGGAAACCCTAGAATCTTTAGCGTAGTTTCTTTTTAGGAGCTATATTTATCGACCAGTGAATTTCTGTTCTTCTATTCTCCACAAACTTTGATTGCTTCGACAGAGACCTGTACACCAACATGTATATGCGAAATATTTATCAGGTTTTCTTTTCATCAGTATTCCAAACAGATCACTTTACAGAAAATTTAGGAATAGCATGCGATTGACAAGACAACAGCACTAGTTACCTGCCTTGGCAAAATCAAGGTTTCTTGCCTTGCACTTGAGAAAATGGGAATCCGGCGCCACTTTTGGAATCACATGGGCATTAACTAATGCGTGTTAGTCACTAGTACACAAGTAGTAAACAGTCATCATCTGTTTGATTAGGATAGGTAGGCCTCACAAGCTAGTCACAATTAACTGATCTTGAACCGCCTATATATATAAATATGCATGGACGTTGATCTCCACAGTTCACCCTCCACTCCACACACGCCCATATCCCTTGTACACAGCCAGGCCCAGCTCTTAAGTGTAGAATAAAACCGCTCAAATTTGCTTTTTTTATACCTAAGTCACAGACAGTCACCATGACAATGGCCATGGCGTCGACGAAGGGAGAGAACGTGGCTGCTGTTCCTCGAGTGAAGCTGGCGAGCATGCTTTGCATGAAGGGAGGCAGCGGCGATGGCAGCTACCTCAATAACTCCCAAGCTCAGGTACAACTATATATTCATACCCATGCATCCACACGCTACTGTTGCCAAGTACTCCATCGGATGATTTTTGCAATGTGCGGTTTGGCTTACTCATTTCCCTCCATTGATTGTTATAAGGCGATGTTTGACTTGGCTAATCTATAAAGTTGAACTTTGATCGTTAATTTTTTACAATGCTTTATTTATAGCTACAAAATTATAATCGTACGAAAATACTTTCACATACAAATCCAACGAAATTATTCTTGTGTCGCATAATCGAAATATTGTTGGACCGGCCAACTATTGGGTCAAAATTTACAAACTTTGATTCTAAACATGCGTAGGCACCTTATAAAAATCAAGTACTCCATCCAGTCACAAATACATGTTATTATTAGGTACATGCAATCAAACTTTCAAAAGTTTGAATACTGATATTTTCTTAAATATTTATATTGTATACATGAAAATCAAGATTTGTCGCGAGAAGTACTTTCACAATATTGTAATTTTATTAGGTTTGGTAAATATATTACAATACAAATTACTAGCTAAAGTTGTGTTTTAGAAACTGTATCGATATCAAAACAACATTTATCATGACCAGAGGAAGTAGTATGCATTAACCGAAGAAGAACAAATTAACATCACAGTGCCTGTACTGTACTGGCCTGTACACGCGTGCATGGTAGTTAGAATGTAAGGAGGTGTGTGTTTCTAACTTGTAACTGTCACGTTTGGGCCATGCATGCATGTGCCACGAATAAAAAGGCTCTGCACGCCCGGCGCATGCTTCACTTTTTGGAGGAGACGCTGGACGCGATGATGGCACGATCCCGCCAGAGCCCTCGCGACGAGAAGCTCTTCACGGTGGCCGACTTGGGTTGCTCATGTGGAAACAACAGCCTCTTCCTCGTCGACGTCATCGTCCGCCGCGTCGCCAAGGCGTACGAGTCGCGGGGCCACGACGCCCCCGAGTTCCAGGTCTTCTTCTCCGACCTCCCCAGCAACGACTTCAACACGCTCTTCCAGCTCCTCCCGCCGCTCCTCACGCCCGGGGCCGGCAGCCTCGAGGAGTGCCTCGCCGCGGGCGAAGGCGCGATGACGCGATCCTACCATGCCGCCGGCGTCCCGGGCTCCTTCTACGGGCGCCTCTTCCCTGCCGACTCCATCAACGTGTTCAACTCCACCTTCTCTCTGCACTGGCTGTCGCAGGTGCCGGAGAGGGTCACTGACGCTAGGTCAGCGGCGTACAACAGCGGCCGGGTATTCGTGCACCGCGCCACGGAGGCCACCGCGGCTGCGTACAAGCACCAGTTCCAGGCGGACCTCACCCGCTTCTTGCAGTCGCGGGCGCGCGAGCTGAAGCACGGCGGCGCCATGTTCCTGGCCTGCCTCGGCCGGAGCTCGACCGACCCGGCCGACCAAGGCGGCGCCGGCCTCCTCTTCGGCACACACTTCCAAGACGCATGGGACGATCTTGTCCAAGATGTATATAACTATATATAAGTAACCCCGATCATTTACATATACAATACTCCTACCGAGGTTAGAATTAATGTTGCATCAGAAATTGATCATTAGTGACATGCGTCGATCGACTTGGATGCAGGGTTTGCTAGAAAGAGAAAAGAGGGACAGTTTCAACATCCCGGTGTACGCTCCCAGCCTGCAAGAGTTCCACGACGTGGTGCGCGCGAACGGCTCGTTCGCGATCGACAGGCTCGAGCTCGTGAGGGGAGGGAGCCCGCTGGTGGTTGGGCGGCCGGATGACCCCGCCGAGGTCGGCCGGGCGATGGCCAACAGCTGCAAGGCCGTGGTGGGGGTGCTCGTGGACGCGCACGTCGGCGAGCGCCTCGGCGCGGAGCTGTTCGACCGGCTCGAACGGCGCGCGGCGAGGCACGCGAGGGAGCTCGTGGAGAAGATGCAGTTCTTCCACATCGTTTGCTCGCTTAGCGCGGGTCAGATACATGGATGAGCACGTCTCTGGTGAGCCCGTTTTGAGGTGTTACACCTTCAATTCCTCCTGCCTTTGCCTTTCCTGAGATGAGTTTTTTTACCTATCTTTGCACTGCACGGACGCATCTCCATGTGCATGTGTGCCTACGCGGACGGGCGCGTATGCGTGAGTGTTTTGTACCAGTGAACATGCCATCTTTGAAATAAACAGGAAGGGCAGAGAGTGATTCGTGTTGCTTGATTTTTCTGACTACATGCATGCAATGCAGGGTATATGCAAGTGCGGCTATGCAAATCCATCGAACCAGGACTAGACAGCGTAACCGAAACCTACAAGAGTCCAATTGCATCCAGACTGCTCAAGCTGGGCCTAGATCCAGCGATAGATGAAAGTGGAAGGCTGGAAGATTCGTGTTGGAGTCTGATTTCTGCTCTTGGGCTGAAAAACTAGAGGCTGATTGACAAAGCTAGACACGCACGTCAACTAGGCAAATACTGCTTTTTTTTAAATAAAAAAGGCAAACACTGGGCTTTCAGCAACAGTTAACTTTCACCAATGTACGTTCTTGTGGGTGCATGACGCAGAACGCAGATCCAACTGCGTGTTGGCTTGTCCGTATACGCGCCTATTTCCCAGATCTACCATGTATCATTCGAAAGTTTACTTCATGAACCGTGAGACACGGCAAAATATCTAGCTAATCAACGTGCCTAGGCCGCGGTGCCGTGCTGGTGTTTTTTTTTTAGTAACCCATTTTTTATTCTTATCAAATAATAAATATCATACGAAATATTTATATTAATAATAATGGCCATTCTATTGGAACAAGGAAGGTTTTGTCAACTGAAATGGCGAGAATGTCACGTAACAGGCCATCATTTGAAGGCAACGCCTCCTGAAAAGGGCCATACGAATTGAAAAGGGCATTTCACAATGCAGTAAAACAAGTTTGTCGTAGCCAGGTTCACAATTTTTTTTTCTATTTTCGCTCGATTTTTTATTTTTGATAAAAATTGGTTGAAACCAAAGAAATTTGAATTAAAAATATTGAACTCATCGGTCAAACGACGGAAAAAAACTCAAAAACCAAGCGATCTTACCAATTTTCACCGATTTTTGACCGGTTTTGTTTGATTTTTACCAATTTTTTCTATTTTCGGCGATTTTATTTGACTTTCGATGCAAGAAGGAAAATTGAAATAATTAAAGCAAAAATTAAAAAATTGAAAAAATCCAATTAATCAATAAAACACCTCAGAGAAATTTCAACAATTTTGAATTCATTTAGTGCTTTTGAAAAATAAAAAAAAGCAATTAATGAAAAGGAACATAGATATTGTTAGATTTTTATAAAAATTTACAAGCTCGATAATGCTCTTAAATTTTAATGGTACCATGAAGAGTTCCCAAGGAGCATGTATTAAAATTTTCAAAAATATTAGATTTCATTTAGTGCCCTTAGAAAATCAAAACTAGAACAATATATATACAAAGATAGTAGCACTATCAGAATTTTTTTTAAAAAATACACATATCTGGTAATCATCTAAAAAATTTATAGCATCATTAGCATTGCCTTAGGACCCCACACAAAAAATTTCAAATTTTTTTAATTCATTTGATAATTGTTGTTAAATTTGTTGAAATTGTATTTGAATTTCACCGGTTTACTGAGCAGTTTTAGAGATCGAACCAAGTTGATATGCCTCGATTTTCATGATTTTTGAGCGATGTTCGTAGATTTGTGAACCCTAGTTGCAGTATTACATGCATATTTACGACGGTACAAACACAGTAATAGTCAATAGTACCATGCTTATAGATTTACCATTTACTTCTTGGCAGGGGCGTAGCCAGTGGCGGTCTCTGTTAGACTTTAGCCCTCCTCTAGCCACTTAACTTTAAGTACTTCTTTAGCATCGGTGCTTAATTTTTGATATAGGGACAACGAATGCACATATGCTTGGGCGTGGCTTAAGGAAGAAAAGCATTGTTAAGTGGATGAGTTGTTTTATGTACCATATAGCTTGGTGGGCCACAGCTTATTAGAGACCTAATTTAGCAATTAATAACTTCACTTGTTGTTTGCACAACTAGACTCAAACCTTTAGACACATGCAAAGACTATAGAGTGAGCGAGTGAGAGAGAGAGAGAGCATGGCTCAACATCTCTTTTTTGCGGGGACATGGTAGCCCACTGGTCATTGGATCAAGGACATTTGATGCATGAGCGTAGAGTAGATGCTAGGGAACCAGCGAGGGTGCAAGCGTATGGTGACGAGCAACCCACCGTATTGATGGCAAGCAGGTAGGGAAAACACAACGTGAATTAGTGAGTACTAAATCAGTTAAGTGGGCTGACCAAAACAACAAATAAGCAATGTGAGCCTCTTTTATGATTTTTTTTGTCGATTGTAAATATATAAATGGGTTGAATAGAGACAATAACTAATTTGTTTGATTGATTACAGATAATAGTCAATTTTTTTGATTCATTAGTGTTAAATTGTTCATAAATTTACAAAAGTTTGACAAGCGAACATTGTACAAGTATTTCTCAAATAATAAAGTATTATTAGTAATCCACGAACCGATAAGAATACAACATAAATTGTTTAATATGTTCATCTCAATTTAGCCTAATTCTTTGAGCCCATGCACTATCTTTTTCCTGGCTTCACAAATGCTTCTTAGTAGAGAAACTAACAAACACAAGACACACAAAGGATCTATTACCTTAAAAAAAAAAGAAGACATAAGGGATCTCGAGGAAAATGGCAACTTGTACCCTAAATGAGAAAAGACGGGATCCAGAGGAAAATGGCAACCTGTATCCTACCCAGAGAAGACGTGAATAGTTTTAAAGGTAAAAGTACAAGCTGTTCAGAAATTCCAATTTATTGCAGAAATTATCTAGTGCCATGATCCTTATTGCATTGACACATGTGGTTCGTTCACCACAAACAGTGAACCATAGTCTCAAACCTTACATCTTTTTCAACCAGAGATTGCTCTACTGTTTTCTACTAAGTTAAAAGGAACATCATGGAATCAAGTAAGTCGTGATTTCACTTGCATAAACTAGATTGGCCCTCAAACCACTCAGCCAAAGAGTGATCGATTCCGGTTTCGTTCAAGCCGAGCCTCTCTCTGTAAACATTGAAATACAAAGGAAATGAAATATTCTAAACACAAGGAAATAATATGGAAAGCAAAATGCGGTGATCTCAACTCTCAAGCGCACAGAGATAGAACTAGAAACGCACTCATCAACTCCAAGGAAGGAAACATAGGAAAGCATTTTGGCAGGTGTTGGAGCATGGCTTAATATTGCACTGCTCTTGATTACCAATTTAGTGATTCACCATGGATGGCTTTAAGAGATGGCCAGAAAGAAACACAAATTACAGAGTTGCAGTCTTGCAGAACATCAAACATTGCATAAACCAATATAATAGACTTGGCCTAACTTAACTAAACAAATATAATATTGAAGTTCGCATACTTGGATTAGGAGTTGCCCCCCCCTCTTTTTTTTATATTCAGATCTAATATCCTTTATGCATATACTTTCCAGATTCAAATATTATCAGACCTACAACAGAATGTGCCCGAGTGGGATATAAGTTGAGTTCATTTTCAGATTTTCTACGTGATGATTCTTTAGCTGTAAACCTATTATTTATGATATTACTAGATTGTAGTTACCACCTCTGTAAATGATGATATACTGAGATCAGAAAATGATAGCTCAGAATGTTGAACTAGCACAATGGAAGGTCTGGAAGACTAGGAAAAAATTAATAGTCACAGGAATTGTGGAATTTAACCGTTTTGAAATTAGAACTATATAACTTAAATAGTCAGGCCATCAAAGTCAAGAATTTAGACTTCTCATGGTAATGGAATTATAATTATTACTATAAACCTCTATTCATGTGGTGTAAGAGTAAGCTAGTATCCAAGGAGCAAGGAAGCATTGATTATGTTACTATAACCGTGCATAACCTATCTGAGTCCTGGCCAATGCTATCAGCGTCATTTACAATGAAACCGGTTCTTGACAGAATCAGGAAAGAGCAAAATCAACAGAGTGGAACAACATTGGAATGATGGCGTAGGAACACAGGGGGAAGACAAAGGCAGGAGGACTCAAAAGAAAAATCATCTGATTCGTGCATAACTGAACTAAAATGAAGATAAGCCATGAAGAAAAAACAGGCGGTGGACAAAAGAATCTAAAAGCATTTCCTCCGAGGCATACTCCCAAGGACATTGCACCAACACACTGACCAAGAAAGAAGTATCAGAAGCTACTTTGTGCTGATGATGCAAGAGCTATTATTTATGATGATTTCAGGAAAGAACAAGACTAATCTTATGGACTCACAACAGTGTACTTCTGCAGTTAGGAGAGCTTACCAAATGGTCAGGAGTACAAGTTAAAACTTCAATAGCAAGGTTAGCACGAATTACACCTAGAGGAGGTGGTCCTAGCAATCCATTAAAGCAATACAATGCTCCACTCAAGAGTTATGAACTAGATGAAGGAGTGCAGTTGGCGTGACATGCCACAGTGACCTTTCTGTATTTAGATGCTAAAGTTAGTGTTCATGCGGTACTTAGGCCCTGTTTGGGAGAGCTCTAGCTCCCAGCTCCAACTCAGAGCTGAAACTTATAGGCTAAAATAAAGTGAATTAAGTTTATATTTTTAGTCTAAAATGTAAACAAGATGATCTACCTAAACACTCTTAATGTACCCATAGCTCCAGCTCCACAAATTTCTGGAGCTAGAAATACTCTGCTCCATCAACTCCACAAATTTTGGTGGAGCTGGAGCTGTCCCAAACACCCCCTTATTCTAAATCATACAATCATAGAGAAATACAGACCTAATCATCTTTCAACTGCAGAATTTCCACAAAAGTTGGTTCGTCCATTATCATGGAAGAAACGTGAAGAGCATAATCACTCATATTAATCTTTGGCAGGCATGACACCACAGGCAGGGGCGGAGCTGGGCTTGGGGCCACCGGGGCCTGAGCCCCAGGCCCAGCTCAAATAGCAAGTGCAGACAGTGCATGCTTTCGTGGTGACTAGTAGCTTGCTGACGCTTTGCTGCCTCCTCACTTTGCAAGCTTGAGCTCTGTTTCCATTCTGATATGGGCATCACAGAAAATGGACGCCGGCTCCTTCGGGCGCTTGATCTTCTTAACTAGTAGCAGCGCTTCACCAGGTAATTAATGTTTTTCTTGAAAAGATCTTCTCCAGATAATTAAGTTGGGTACTAGCTGTTGCAGATATTATTTTCACACGATTGCTAGTTTTAATTCAGGAACCTGCTGCTTAATTGTGTTCATCGATAATCCCGTTTCATCATCTCAGCTCTCTGTTTAGTGTTTACCATGCACCAATTAATTTGCTCCAGTCTTTAATTTGTTTGAAGGGAACTGTCATATGTAATCACAAATGAATGTCCTGGAGCGCATGCTACTCGATACAGTGCAGAGCCGACGAACCTGACATTATCACTTCTACAAACCATCACAAAAGATTTCTCCGATGAGCTGCAAATCGGCAGAGGTGGATTTGCGATGGTTTACAAGGTATGGATAACTCTTAACAGTCTTAATCACGCAGCTGATCTGGAAACTCAGCTTCATTCTAACAAGGCGTGCTGCGACTGCAAAGAATACTTGGAAATGGGACGGTCGCTATGAAGAAGCTATATGAAATGCTTGGAAATGGCATGTTATGCTTTAACTTCGCATAATATATTTCTTTTTTTCACAATTTGGATAATATCATTCTAGAGAGAACATCCTCGGTGTGGGTAGTATTTAGCGTTAGTTATTGTCGCTTAGTTTTTGGCCTGAGGCTTCAAAGAATCCTGACTCCGCCACTGACCACAGGACTCTCCAAGCAATAAGGAGATGAACCAAACATGGGCAGAATCATACGTAGCGGACAGCAGAAGATGATGGCACTGTGAGAGTCAAGCCTATATGATAATCATGAATATATCTCGGTCAAGCTACTCCAGAAGCTTTAGCTTAGCATTCGCCAAAAATACTTCAAGCACTTGGCCAAACATAAGTTCGATGCGAAGGTAATTTCTTTTATATATAAAAAAGGTGACTTTGGAGCTACAAATAAGCTCAAGCTTCGTACTTCCTTCCTAATAAGCTTTAGGTCCTCTTAACCAACAGACGGCAAATACAGAAAACAAAAACAAAGAGCCTAGAGAGAAGAAGCGGGTAATCGATTGAAGCAATCCATCATATATCATCACTAAAGACTGCAAATGGGAGAAGAATAGCAAACCTCTTTCTTTTTGCACTGCTTGTATTCGTCAAACTGCTGCTGGCACTTGCTCTTGTCTTGGTTCGCCTCCAAGCCTACAGAGATAACAGATAGTACAAATCAGATATTCACCATAAACGCATGGAATTCCCCAGAAAGAGCGACCTAAAAGAATCGAGGAGGGGGAGATTGGGCCATGAGGGTGGTTGGATTGGACGATTTGGATGGATAACGTACACTTGAGGGAGGCGGTGTACTGGGGGAAGCAGGCGGAGTCGGCGATCCTGGCAGCGCTGGGGTACGTCGGGGGCGCCGTCGCCGGAGAGGAATCGCGGTGGGTGGGGGACGCCGAGGCCGCCTGCGCCGTCGCCATGATGCCGTCTTCTTCTCCGTCTCGTCCTCGCTGCTCCCTTCTTGGGCTCTGGATTTCTGGAGTCCTCTCGCCTTTCTTTTTTTTCTTTGCACGGCTTAACACAGACACCAATGGGCTTTCATCTGCGTATTTCCAGACGTTGGGCTGCGCGAACGGGCCTATTTATTCACTCACGACTACTCATGGCCTCATGAGGTCGAAATAATTGAAAATTTGCCACGACTGAACAGAGGAAAACCCTCGCGGTCTCCCGGCAACTGCGGCGCCGGCGCGGAGCTGGAGGAAGAAGACAGAGGCGAATCGGGCAATGGAGTACGTGAACCCTCTCACCGGCTTCCGCGTCGATGGCCGCCGCCCCAACGAGGTGAACCCTCTTCCCTCGTCACCCTATTTTCCACGTACGGTCCTGTCTTACGCGGGTTTGGGTATTACACAGATGCGGCAGCTGAAGGGCGAGGTCGGCGTCGTCGCGAGGGCCGACGGGTGAGAAAAGCTCCGGCGCCAATAGAAGCATCAGAGCTATTCAATTGGGGTTTCGGTACTGGTGTGGTTCAGGCTTTTGATCCGATTGCGCTTGTGTTTGTTCGTTTGCTCAGGTCGGCGCTCTTCGAGATGGGCAACACCAGGGTCATCGCCGCTGTCTACGGCCCTCGAGAGGTTGTCCTGATTTATGTGATTTCGCACATAGACGATAGGCCATGCGCGTGACATGTTTGATGAAATGGCCCTGAGGGTATTTAGTGTAGAGGTCTATATTATTTCTCGGATTTAAGAATATTTTATGTTTAAACTTTGGGGGATTTTTCACACTGGGTGATAATATGGCATGATGGTTAGTTAAGTTAGAGACATTTTTTATTGTACATGTAACATGTTTGGGGACACCTTTAGGATCAACTGCGGCAGACCGGCAGTAGAACATGCGAGCTTGTTCCTCAGTGAGTTGCACTGGAGAGCTTGAAGTGAGCATCTTAAGTTGGAATCACTTGCTTTCTTTGCTGATAGGATGCACACTGTACCCATTGCGAATCTGCATTGTGTTGCTCTGCTAGTGCCTTTTCATACCCATAATTTTTTGCCTTCAGTAGGAAGGCATGATTACTCTGAAGTTAAACCTAATGTTATCTCATGAAAAGTTTGTGCTCTTGGTTTGGCTCACACAGGTCCAGAATAAAGGTCAGCAAGTAAACAGCAAAGAGGCTTTGGTAAAGTTTCATTAGTCCAAGTGCATTCGCCGTTAATGATTTCTCTTTTTAGGATGCATTCCTGAGAACTGTGTCTGCAGGTGCGTTGTGAGTATAGGATGGCAGAGTTTAGTACCGGGGATCGAAGGAGAAAGCCAAAAGGTGACAGGTGTGTTCCATCTTGAAGAGTAAGAATTGATAAAGAAAAGTAACTGAACCGTTCATAGTAATGTATTCATTTATTATTAGGACTCACTTTTGACATGAAAAATGTGGTTTCTCCTACCGCAATTTCTGGTTTCTTTCTTGCTGTTGTTGTGTTGTTCACATATTTTGATATTATTACTACCTTCTGGCTTGGGAGGTAGTAAATTTTTTTAATTATGTTTGCTTTTTATTATTAAAGTAAAATGTCACAGTTAGAACTGAAGTTATTGGAGTAACATCTCAAGTAAAACAAAGCATATGGTGTTATTGTGTAGCTTAGTTGACTCACTTCAATGCTTGTGAGGTAAACACCAAGTTTGCATAGTGAACTTGAATTGCATGAATATAGTGTACCAGATTTTTCATTTCCCATATGACTGTGGTAGTAAACTATGGCTACGATCATCTGACAGGCGATCAACAGAAATTTCGCTTGTTATTCGACAGACAATGGAGGCAAGCATATTAACACATTTAATGCCAAATTCACAGGTGAGTTCCATGTAATCTCCTATCCTTCAAGAAATTTCTGTTTTAAATGATATCAGCATCCACGACCAATGCTTATTTTTTTTACAGATTGATATATTTGTCCAAGTTCTTCAAGCTGATGGTGGTAAGGGTTGGAAATATGCCTTAGTGGCCAGTCATACACATGATCGATAGATATTTACATTTTCATGTTCCTTTAATAAATAATATATTGTAGATCATCAAGTATGTAACTTGATCGTGAGATTCTTTAACACGTTTATGATATTATTATAATTTGTCAATTCCTTATTTACATAGACAAGCATATGACTATGTGATGATCATGTTTTACGGATAGTGGATATGTGATATAAATACAATTATATAGATAATGTGTTAGTGAACATGTTATTGGATAGACCCATTATGAAACACCGTATTGAGCATTTCTAGTGTCATCTGTTGGTTTCATACAATGTTTATGATTGATCTTCGACTGAGACATGCATGGATCTCAACACGAGGATCATATTCTTTGATAGTACTGATCATTGTCTGCAACGAGATAATTATATTAGTTACACTTGGGGATGTGTTGACACGTGGAGGGATGTATATGGTCAAGATGGAATATTGTCCTCGTTATAGGATGACAATAATATCTTAAAGCTACTCAAAGAATATAGAGTAAAGAATGTGCATAGTCATGCTCGAGCAAGTTAAGGTGCCAATCGCTTGATCTATTTAGTTTAGCTTTGAAGATTCGAGAAATAATGTATTAAATAGCACAATGATGACACATATCTCACCCTGAGTTTAATCTTAATATCTAAAAGTGACAAAAGGCTCGAACATATATTCGTTGATGGCTTGTTGGATAAATGACATCCATGCGGTCTGAGAAGTCATAATGTTCTACTAATAGTCGCTTATGACTTGTGCATCAAATGGCGATTCGATACACTACCAACATCACAATGAGCCTACAGGGTCACACAAGGATGAGAATCTACTGGTTTATTAATAAATTCCATATATTATTATATGGATAATTAATATATTGGAATTATTAAATACGGAATAATTCCTTGTTTGATTCGGATTATTTGAATCCGTAACAACAAGCCTATATGATAAAGGTTATCTCGAATCCTATTCGGTTACGAATCAAAAACATTTCGGGCTTACCTTATTCTGACTCCTTGGTTATAAATGTTGAGAGACTAATTTGGTGAGAACCAAGAGGGCCATGCTGTGGGGGTTCTAGCAAACCGGCGCACAGAGCCTTCTTCGCATTCCTATGGATACTCATGAGACGAGGCTGCTACTGCCTCGACATGCTAATGTCATCCGACATGCTCTTCTTTCACTGCTTAGAAGTTGCGCATGCGTCTAGTGGTGACGCTGAAACCCTAATATGTAATATTAGATCATATGCAACGAGTTTTCTGGGTTCAGGCAAATGAAATTGTTTCCGCTTTGCTACCCTTATTTCCCAACAGTAAGTGCACTACCTTTCAGACCTGTGAAGCTCCAGTCTCCAATCTATATGTGCTTCTAGAATCTGTCGATTATTTATTCTAGAACCAACCTTTTTTTATCCCTTGTAAAACCAAAGTCATGCAAGGCTACCTCATTGTTCAGAGATTCAATAAATCTAGATTATGCGCTTAATGATTGGACAGATACTCATTTAGAATGCGTACCAATTCCAATGTGTGCTCTTCTTCTTTCCCATTACTCAGTCCTACTATGACATTATTCTTTTGCCTATTTCAAAATTATTTTAGTATTTCTGGTACATTGAAATGATTTTGATTTCTGACATCTTGAACATGACTGCATAATAGGAACAAGGTCAGCATGCATCAATGCTGCAACACTAGCACTTGCAGATGCTGGGATTCCAATGCGTGACATTGTTACATCTTGCAGTGCTGGGTATCTGTGTTCTACTCCTTTGCTCGGTATGGCACTAAATTTTGTTCACATCTATGACAAGCTAAGAATCATCTAACATAAAAAAAAGCCTCAATCATTCTACTATGTTCTTTCAGATCTTAATTATATAGAAGACAGTGCTGGAGGTCCAGATGTCACTGTTGGCATTCTTGCAAAAATGGACAAAGTGACTCTTCTGCAGGTCACAAAAAGACCATGAATTACTTCTGATTGCTCCAATTATTGGAACTCAACCTATCTCATCTATATGCACAAACAGCACAAGCACAATTGTGTGTACAATATTTGTGCTCCTGTGAAACATGTCTTATGCACTTTGTTTCCTGCATAGCATTGTTTCTTGTAAGATATTGTAGTTATTTACCCAATGCAAGGCTAATACTTAAAAGTTAATTTGCAGATGGATGCAAAATTACCGATGGATACATTTGAAAATGTAATGGAACTTGCAATAGAAGGTTGCAAAGCTATCGCAAACTACATCCGAGAGGTAAAGAATCTTTTGTTGCTCTTTAGTTCTATTATTCTTGGCTGCCCTTTCTTTCTTTCTTTATTTACATTGCCTTATCCACCTATCAATTATCATTGACACATCAGCAGTCAGCATTTCACCAATTCCCCACTTTGTGATATGTACATGATGATCTGTGGCCACTATAATGAAACAGGTGCTATTGGAGAACACAAAACGGCTGGAGTGTCAGCGTGGTTAGTTAAACCTAGCAGGTGAAGCCCTTTTATTGAGTCTGAAACATTTGAAGCCTGGTCTGGTTGTGTAATACTGACGATTTATCTGCTTTACAGGCAGAGCGCAGAAAGGAATCGAAGTTTAATGATGTGAATCTAATGAAGATAGCTGACATTTCACTAGAGTTCATTCATCATGTAAAGGCTTGCTGGTTGAGCATGCACGGCTTTCTCATAGCGCGCAGGAAATGCCTGAGCTTGCTTGTACGAATAGGTTATGTGAAATTTTGAATGTTGCTTAAGAGCAGCATGTCATTGCTGGATGTTTGCTTCCAGATTTAAAATTATGTGGACCGGCAATTGCAATCGTGCGTGTGCAACTATTAAAATTATCCCCTCAGCAATTTCCTGTCGAATGATACAAATTGATTATGTCATTCTATGCTGATTATTTGTGGCCGTACTGGTTATCTTAATGCTTGTCATTTCCCGAGATGTAAGAGCGGTTCAAGCAAAAGGCTATTGCGATGACAATTCTTGGGCTTCCCAGGGTTTTCCAGGGTTTCATTCCCTTCCCATGCTCTGAAGGAAATCCCTTCTCGATTCCATTCCCTTCCAAGCAATGCACTCCAACAAATTCCTTGGCCTCCTTCCTTCCCGAAATACCTAACTTTTCCTCCTCCTCTCATCCAACCCGGCAATTCTATATATTGAGGGTTGCATTCATCGAGTTAGTCACCCACAACCCATTGCCAACCTCACAATGAGTCGGTTCAATTCTTCCTCAAGTGATGAACAATCCTTTCTTGATGATGAGGGCGCCTTCTCTTAGCAATCGCGAGGAGGAGGAGATGCAAGCGTGAGGTACCAATCGTCGACGGGATCGGTTCGAGCCATGCGGTGATCGACCGAGGTCACGTTGAAGGGGCGGCTCGGCTTTATGGTGATTACTTTGCTTCCTCCCCCGTGTACGGTGACGCATTTTTCAGGCGGAGGTAACAAACCAGTAGTCCTAGCAAATATGAATGATGTACTTGTAAGGTTTTGTTTTGTCTAAGTCGTTTCGCGTACGCAGGTTTCGGATGAGCCGCTCCCTATTTTTACGCATAACGAATGCTCTTCAAGGACACGAGGTTTGGTTCCAGCAAAATAGGGATGCAACGGGAAGCTTGGTTTGGCACCTCTTCAAAAAGTAGCAATGACTCTCCGTCAAGCGGCTTACGGTGTTCTTCTTGGCGTTGTGAGCGAGTACCTCCGTATTGGGGAAAATACGGCCATTGTAGCTCTCAAGAAGTTCGTGAAGGCGGTGGTCGAGTTTTCGGAGGAATATCTCCGATCTCCTAATCACGAAGACATTGCTAGACTCCTAGTTGTTGGTGTGCAAAGGGTTTCCACGAATGCTTGGTAGCATCATTGTATGCATTGGACTGGAAAAAGCGCGAAAGCATGGCAAGGGGCTTTCACGAGGTATACTCATAAGCCTTCCATAGTCCTCGGCGGTTGCCGTATGACACTGTGGATTTAGCATGCTTTTTCGGGATACCAGGAAGCATGAATGATATTAATGTGTTGCACCGTTCTAACATATTTTCTAGGGATAATGATGGTACGACTCAGAAGTAAACTACATCGTCAATGGCAATCGATGCGACATGGGCTACTACCTTGCGGATGGCATTTACCCAGTGGGCTACCTTCGTTAAAGCGATTGCGGCCGATGGGAAACAAGAGGGTCTACTTCTCGCAGATGCGATCCGCCGCAAGGAAGGATGTCGAGAGAGCATTTGGAGTGCTTGAGCTAGGTTTGCCATTGTAAGGGGCCCCGCCCTTGTTGGGGCAGTACTTTAAGGCATATAATGACTACATGCATCATTTTGCACAACATGATCGTGGAGGGCGAGAGAATGGGCCACCACAGAAATTAACCGACTATATGGGTACTCCGTCGTGATGACCTTTGCACCAGCAGGTCGGTCTTGCATTGCATACAAGCAACTCAAAGGCGGAGGGATCGCCAACTGCACCATCGGTTGCAGGCAGATCTGGTCGAACACCTATGGGCACGCCACGGTGGTTAATGCGAGTGTAATCTATGTTCAATAAACAAGTTAACTTGTGTGCAATGAAGAAGTTAAATTGTGTTCAAGCTCGGTATCGACATAGCGGTCTGGAACATAAAATTTAACTCTAGATTTTATGCGAATTTTTATTAATGTCGGCAAGGTAAAGATAAGCCTCCAGTAAAATTTTCAGGCAGAGACTAAGGGTATAAATTTTACTAAAATTCCGACAATATAATATTTAAATTTCGATTATTCTATTTTAGATTTATTAAAGTGTGCAAATGATTTTATTTATTTTTCAAATTTTGTTTTTCAAATTGATTTGAGCTAATAATGCTTCTGTAAAATTTTCAGTTTTTTATTTTCGATAATTAAATTGTAAAAATTCGACATTGCTATTTTTAATAGAGATTTTGATATTTTCAGATTTTTAATATTTTTAACGAGAGATATATAAAGTTGTCAGGATTTCAGGGTAAAAATTTCATGATTAGGCTTTTAATATTGTTATTCATTATTTTCTTAAAATTAGAATGCATGAAAATGAGGAACGGACATTGTTTTAAATGAAAATTTTGATTCAAATTGAAATTTGTATTTTATTCCATTTTCAAATATGAAAATTTTCATTTTTCCTATTTTTAAATTTTTCGGGATGTTACAATTTGAGACCAGAGGAGTACTACATAAAGATAATTTCATAATTAAAAAAATGGTAAGCTTGTCCCAAATCGACACTGAAGTGAGACATCTCAGGGCAAGAAATATCAACGATTGTCTCCGTGACTTCATTGAGTACGCAGTCCTCATTTGATATATCAATTTTGACGTAGAATCCATCACAGCCCGATGTGTTTCTCTTTACATTTGTTTGATTTTGCTGTTTCCTGAGTACTGTGTGACAGTTTAAAAAATGGCTATTACTTTTGAGATAGGACAAGTAGTGTTACAATTAATATTTTTAGAAACATAGGGTGGATGATCTAGTTCTATATTTATTAAAATGAAACCACATGGCAACATCTACTTGTTGTTTACAATCCAGCTCAAAAACACAAAACACAAAACACAAACCAGATCGCTCAATGTGCAAACCAGCGAATAAAGGGTACATCACCTCCATACTCCAGAGTATCATGATATCATCCACTCATTTTATGCACATGATTTCAGCGATTGGACTGAAATATAACCAAACTAAGAGAACTGACATCACAGAACAAAATGTCTCCTACTTCATCGGTAAGCAGATATCATCTCACTTCTTCACGGCAACAGTGTAGGGATTAGGATGCGCCTAGAGGGGGTGAATAGGCGTTTTACAAAATTCGATAAACTTACTAATTATTAGCTCTAATTCAACCCTATGTCAAAACCTAATTAATATATATGCGGAAGCGATAATCTAGGTTTTGACAATTAAAGCCTAAATAAACTAGGCTCACTATGTGCACTAACTAAATTATGTCTCTACACTAGAATTGCTAAATTGATCAATCAATTAATACTAAGCAATTCTCATTCAAGCAATCAATAATATGCAAAATGTAAATACTTGAATGTAAAGAGACAAGGGACAATACGATATTTTTCCGTGGTGTTCGGAGACTTGCCGGTCTCCCCTAGTCCACGTTGAGGCAAGCCCGACGACTCGGACCGGCTCCCGCTCGAGCACCCGCCTCTTTCCACTAGTGTGGTTTTTCACGCTTGCGTAGGCTCAACCCGAACCTTCACAAACTTCGCGGGCTTCTCACACCTTGAGCTCCGCGCCTGGCCTCGCCGTCTAGGAGTCGGCAACCTCCAAGAGAAACAAGCCGCTCCTCCGCTTGAACTTCACCGGCACTGTGAATCGCTCCTCGGTGATCACCAAGTGCAACACATGCACAAGGCCTCACTCAAGTGCAACACATGCACAAGAGCCTCTCAAACTACTCACTAATTGCAACACATGCAATTAGCTCACTCTTAAGCTCAAGAATCAAATGGGAGTGTGCAACACATGCAACACCTCACCCCAACACTTAAACACAGCAACAACACTGCCCCCAAGCCCCCCAAGGGGGTATTTATAGCCTCCACCAAAGAAACTAGCCGTTGGGGGCAAATTCCAGAAAAAACAGCACAAATCCGGTCGGACCGGGCCTCGGCGATCCGACCCCCTCCTGAAACAACGGTGAATTCGGACCGTTACGGCAGTGCAGCCGCGCTGAGCCGTCGCACCGCTCGGTCGTCGACCGCCTCTCTTCCGGTCCAACCGCTCGGCAAAACACAGCGCAACACCAAAAACAACATCTCTCTGGAAATTACACGCCGGGGTGCGGCCGGTCCGACCGCTCATTAGGCCGCCGGTCGCACCGCTCCACCGCGCCGGTCTGCAAGGCAAAACCTAACTGCGTCGCGATCGCTCGGGGTGGCGGTCCGCCGCCCCCTCACGCATACAGTGGCGGTCCGACCGCCACCATCCGTCATACCGTCGCCACCTGCCATAGCGCCAGAGCGGTCCGGCCGGACCAGGCCGGTCGACCGCACTGGCGGTCCGCCAAGCCTCGGCCCGATGGCACCGCCTAACGCAGAAATCTTGAAACTCTCAAAATAATTCTCCGGAAAACCAAATGCAATTCTTTGAGCCTCAAGGATGATCAACACATGATCATTTACCCGTGCAAAACACATTTGCACCAATTTAAACCATGCTCAAGGAATTCAACCGGATTGCGAAAACGCATTCCGCAAATCAACACCGAACTTACGCGTTCAACCCTCTAGCCATGTAAGGATCAACACATGATCCCGACACTTTGCAAAACACATTTGCAAATGCCAACACATGCTCTAGGATCGACACGCATAATTCCAACGCTCATTTGCAAAACACATTTGCACAACCGCAATCAACTCCAAATGACGAAAACACATTTCGCCAAACAACTCAAGATCTATTTGCAAAACGTATTAAGCAAATCAAACTCGAGTTTATGAGATTAATCCCCCTAGCCATGTGAAGGTCAACACAAGACCCGGTCAACTTGCCAACACCCGTTGCAAGCCCCACTCACATGCTCTCGGGATTCCGGACTCATAAACCTCAGTTTATTCGCACAACGAACTTGCAAATAACACATTAAATCACTTTCATGCTTGAGCACTACTCTTTGCAACACATGCAAAAGTCTAGCTCTAAGCAACACCAAATCAGGATGCATGAACTCTCTAATTGCAACACATGCAATTCTCTAGTTCCATGCGATCACCAAATCAAACTTCAACTAAAACCAAATCAACATGTATGAGCTCTCTACTCGCAACACATGCAAGCCTCTAGCTCCATACAAACACACAAACATCAAATCATGCTTGAGCTCTCTCCTTTTGCAACACATGCAAAACTTAGCTCCAAGCAACCACACGATTTTAGAAAGATTGTTTGAACCAAAGCGTGAAGCTTGACTAATGCAACACATGCAAAAGTGAACTTCACGCAAGAGCCAACGCATTAGCTTATCCTATTTGCAACACATGCAAATCAAAGCATAATCACGAAAACCAAATGCATATACTCTTTCATCTTCGCAACACATGCAAATCGAGCATAATGCAAAACAACCAAGCATAGGTTTAATCCATTACGCAACACATGCCAAATGGTTAACCCTTATGCAAAAACCAAATCAAATAAGATTTGAGCTTTGAGTGAACAGCGGATCGAGATCATCAACACATGATGAAGCTCAAGCGAAGAGGCAACCCCTCTTAATAGTACGGCGATAAAAACCTTAGACTCAAAGACTACAAAAGTCCTTAGCCTATCTAGTTATACCTTTGCATGGCAGCAATCCCTTTGGGGTCTTTATGATCATCACTTTGATACTCCCGGGATCTCTACTCGACTCCTCTTGGGATCCATTCTTGGCGCCCATCAACTCATGATGCCGTCCAAGTCCGTTCTCATCCATCTTTGGACCTAACTCAATCATAACTCATAAAACATGTTAGTCCAAGATGCATGGTTGTCTCAATTATCTCTTGCACTCCATTGACACATAATGGATGCCTCTAGATCAATTGAGCTCAACCTAAATCAATAGAAATGATTTAATTGTGTCTCAAGTACAATAATGCAACTCATGCTTTATTATACTTAAGAACTATTCATTTGTCCTCGATTAATCACAAAACACCATCAACACATGATGAAGTGTTCTTTAATGATTAACACGACAAATGAACTCAATTTAAATTATTCATTTAAATTGACTTTTCAAGTTAAAGTGTGGACTCCCCTAAATATGTGCATCCATGTAATATATGGATTAGGAAACATAATGCACATTATGTGGTTAATGTAATGGGGACATTCATACTTCAACTTGACTCCAAAATACGCATAAGTAATACTAGAATAGACATGCATACATACCTTGGGTTTTCCATTTTTCCATGCGATGAGACTAATCAAGGATATTCTAAACAAACATGTTAGTCTCGATATAAGATATGTCATTAATAACAATATCGCATTAGGGGATAAACTTAATATAGGATTTGTCATTAACAATAGATTAGATTTGTCATTAACACCAAAACCACAATTAATGAAGGTTGAACTTACAATCTCCCCCTTTTTGGTGATTAATGACAAATCCAAGCTTAATGAGCACATTTGGATTAAAACTAACATGTTGAGAGAATTTAAACAATTTGAACACATATGCATATTGTACAACATATTGTACACAATATAAGTATTGACAATTTAGAATACATATGACAATTAATTCTCCCCTTAATCATATTAAGCTCCATTTTTAAACCAAATGACATTAAGCTTCCTAATTCTCCCCCTTTTGGCATTAAACACCAAAAAATGGATAAACACCAAAATTGGAGAAGCTTCCTAATTCTCCCCCTTTAAGCCAAGGAATATTATTTCCCCCTTTTTGGCATTTAACATAAGAAATAATTCTCCTTTTGGCATTTCATTATTCTCCTTTTTAATGAAGGTCATTCAAGAATTAGAATGCATTTTTATGACCTTGGAATGGAATTTGAAGAACTTTACGCCAAATGAAAAAGATAGGCGATGAAATCCCAAATGAAAAGGATATACAAGGAATAAAATAAGTTTTCATTTGAAATATGGCCTGATATCAAAAGAAGAAAACTCGAAAAGCGACCATATTCGAGATTTTGAATACCACTTTGAAAGAAGAATAAGTGCTTGCAAATATGGATACCACTTGTAAAGATAAGCACTTTGCAAATATGGATACCACTTGAGACAATAGATACCACTTGTAAAATTAATCTCAAGGGTTTTGTTTGAAGATCCAAAAGAAATGAGCATTTTCCAAATTTTCATGAAGAACAATGCTCAACAAGAGATTTTCCTCTTTTGAGTATTTCAACACATAAAGATTCTCACACAGAGAAATCTTAAGCGGTTGAACTTACAATTGTAGCTTGAGAGGAAACTCTTAATCAAGAATGTGGGTATCGCAATAATACTACAAAGAGGCAATAAACATACCACTTGTAGGGAATAAATGAATTTACTGATACCACTTAAAACGGAATTCAAATACACAAGGATATCATATGAGAAGAACAAAAATATCATGATATCACTTGGAGAAAAGAATCTCAATTATACCACTTGTAAGCATATGGATGAATAAACGCTCAATTTGATACCACTTAGGATCAACTCACACAGAATTGATACCACTTGAAAGAATAATCGATAACATCGATAGGTATCAGAGCAATATAATCAGAGCATCATACACTTACGGGTATTGAAAGAAGAAAAACTTAAGATAGATCAATAAAGGCACAAAGAATCAGTATCAGAGCAAAACAAAGACATGATATCACTTGGAAGCAATTAAGTGCCCAAAACTTGCAATGAATAAACTCCCCAAGATGTTCAACGAGTGAATTATGGAGTTATTTGCATTTGAATTGCACAAGTTTTGTCTTTTCGAAAGATCAAGTGAATATCACTCTTTAAACCAATAAAAGTGCTCAAACTGATACCACTTGAACATGCGATCAAATAATTTGAGAAACTTTTCAAATTTGGCACAAATGAACTTTGGGATCAAAAGAAGCTATTGCAAAAAGAATTTTTGAAAAAGGAAGTTCCAATCAAAAGATATCCCAAAGCCCAGCTCGAAAAACCTGAAAATTTCAGAGCTGACAAGCCATGGCCGGTCCAACCGGGCTCAGGCCGGTCCAACCGGACCAAAAGCAGTCTGTAGCATGCCTGTGATTGCAACTTGCTTTTGACAGTTTGAAACGACACGATTTTTGCAAAGTTTGGCAAAAACGATTCAAATGAAGTCCAAAAATTATGAAATTTTGAGGAAATGAACTTTGGACTAATTAGAAGGTTTTGCAAAAAGAATTTTCTCAAAATCAATTTTATTTTGAAAGTTATGGCAATTTGCGCTTTGAGGCAAAAACGAAAATTGATTTTCACGAAAAGCCTCAAAATGCACTTCGGTTTGGATTTCATGCAATTTCCTTTTCCATGGCTTAGATAGGTGTATCAAGATTGTTTATAGCCAAGATTTATGATGAAACCCAATTCGAATGCCAACATTTGAGCAATATGCCTAAATAGGCCATTTTGGATCAAATCAAATCGTTTTGAGTTAAATTTGATTTCAACATATAGTTTTTCATTTTGAAAGCTTGTAAAACATTTGAAATACTTAGTAGAATACTTTTACAAAGCTTTTTATAAATTTGGGCCTTTTAAAATTGAATTTTGACTTTTGATCCAAATAGTCCAAATAAGAAGCAAAGTCAAATCCCAATCAACACAAGAATTCAATTAAAGCAAGGGGTAAGAAATTGAGATTTGAATTATGTGTATGAGTCTAAAATACCATTTTGAATCACAATTCTACACAAGAATTGATCCAAATGGTGAAACTCACTAAGTGCAATAATATGACCTTTACGGGTCGAGTATAGTTTTTCGGCGAGTTTCAAAATCAAATAACTTTTGCTAGGTTGGTCTTTTGAAAAACTTTTGAACACGAAAATTGTTAAGGATGACCAACTCTAGGATTTTTGTTTTGGAATTATTTTCAAAATCCTTTTACTTTTAATTCTATGAAAATTATAAGTTTAAATCAAAATCAAGATACTAGTAACTAGATTTTGGAGTAAAAACTTATTTTCTTTTGAAAATAGATTTTGTAAAGCCAAAACCTTTGGAAAACATTTTAAAAGCATTTGTATACACTTTTCAACTAATTTTGGCTAAATGGTTGATTTTGAAAATATATATATATGCACTTATTATTAATATGGGCACACGTAGGGATGTGGTACACATGAATATGAATTAACACTCCCCCTAAATGTGCCACTACTACACTTGCTCAAGATTTGCAATAAGAGAATAGATAAGAGGCGAGAGCAAGTGGCCATAACAAGTAATCTAAATTGATATTCTTTTATATTTCATTATAACCTACACAAGGCTATATGACATAATAGTAATCAATTTAAATACTTGTTACCCGAGATGGCATTGGCTCATGATGGACTTGATTTTCTTCATGCTTGACACCACTTGTAGATGAATATAATCCTTCTCCTCTTGAGTGGCAAGCGTCCAATCCATCTCTTATCACCTAAAAGTCTTTTAGGCGACTTTTGGTACCCAATCCTTGTTGGGTCCGACAATGTTAGTCACAATAGATTTAGGAACCCAAATGGTCCTAATTTTAGCTTTCTTAATTTGACTAACATGACTAGAAATAGAATTGCAATAATTATTCCTCCTAGGCAAATAATTGACATTTTTATGAATTGGCTTAGGAGGGCAATGATACTTTGCAAAACTATTTCTAGTTTGATCCTTTCTAAGCATATGATAATTAACATTATGAAATGGCTTAGAGGATCTAGCAAATCTAGCATATATTTTGCTATTGTTATTTCTCCTAAGCAATTGGTTTGAATTATATTGAGTTGGCTTAGGAGTTCTAACAACTTTAGCAAAACCATTACTAGATTTACTCTTCCTATGCATATGAATATTATTTTGAGTCGGCATAGGGGACTTGACAAGCTTGGCAAACACATTGCCATTCTTGTCCCTCCTAAACAAATATTTTTCATTAATGAGAATAGGCTTAGGAGTTATACCTTTAGGACAATCCTTACGAAGTGTCCCTTTTCTCGACAATTGAAGCATGTCACGCTATTTGGCCCTCTCTTGACCAATTTGACTTGCTCAATGCCGGTATGCCTCATGGTTGATGCTTGTGGCTTGACATCCACTTTGTTAGGGCACACGGAGGCGAGGTGGCCCTTCTTGTTGCAAGCAAAGCACTTGATGATCTTGAGTGGCGTCGTTGTGCCTTGTCTTGCTATTCTCCTCTTGGAGATGTAGCGAGTCCACGCTTGTCTTGGCGCCCTTGGCTTGCTCAAGATTTCATCGAGGACAGCTTTTCCTTTGGCGCATCTTTTCAAGTCATTTTCCAACCGAATGACTTGAGCCTTGAGCTCTTTGTTTTCCTCTACAATATTAACATCTAAACACATAGAGGAACTAGCAATTTTATTAGAGCAATAGGGCAAATCATCGCTAGTCGTGGATATGCATTTATTGGATGAATTGTTTGTAATTGGAATTGAGTGAGGCAATTCATCAACTAAATTGCATTGAGTGGCAATATCCACACTAGCTTTACTAAATTCCTTGAAAAGGAGTTTTTCATGATTTTCTTTTAGAACATCATAATCATTTTGAAGTGAATCATGTTCTAATTTCAAAACTTTATATTTCTTCTTCTCCTTTCCAAGAAATTCATTGAGCTCCTCTAATAAATTCATAAGTTCATCATATGAGGGCTCACCTTCATCATCACTTAACTCATTCTTACCTTTCGCCATAAAGCAACGAATTTTTGTCGAAATTGAGAATTCGTCGTCGCTTGAGGCGGAGGTTGAGGTCGATGGAGATGCCGGTTCATCACTTGATGTTGAAGTTGAATCATCAACCGACGTCTCCTCCTCATCGCAATCCTCAATTGTTGTGGATGATTCAAATTTATCTTGAAGCTTGATCCACATTTCATGGGCGCTCTTGAGATTGCATATGAGGTTAAACATTTCTACGCTCACAAAACTAAAAATGGCATTAGTTGCTTGAGCGTCGAGATGTAGACATTTCTCCTCTCCTTTGGTTGGAGCAATATCATTTATCGGAGAAGAAATGCCGACATCTACGATCCACCATATTTGTGGGCTCATGGATTTAAAATGACTAATCATAAATATTTTCCATGAAGCATAATTAGAACCATTAAGCATTTGTGGATCGTGTGAGTGCACTAGACCGCTAGGCGCCATCCTTTTACTCTCTGAGCGGTTAAGCCTAAAATGAGAGTGACCGTGGCTCGATACCACTTGTAGGGTCGAGGATGCGCCTAGAGGGGGGGTGAATAGGCGTTTTACAAAATTCGATCGCTTACTAATTATTCGCTCTAATTCAACCCCTATGTCAAAACCTAATTAATATATATGCGGAAGCGATAATCTAGGTTTTGACAATTAAAGCCTAAATAAACTAGGCTCACTATGTGCACTAACTAAATTATGTCTCTACACTAGAATTGCTAAATTGATCAATCAATTAATACTAAGCAATTCTCATTCAAGCAATCAATAATATGCAAAATGTAAATACTTGAATGTAAAGAGACAAGGGACAATACGATATTTTTCCGTGGTGTTCGGAGACTTGCGGTCTCCCTAGTCCACGTTGAGGCAAGCCCGACGACTCGGACCGGCTCCGCTCGAGCACCGCCTCTTTCCACTAGTGTGGTTTTTCACGCTTGGCGAGGCTCAACCCGAACCTTCACAAACTTAGCAGGGCTTCTCACACCTTGAGAGCTCCAGCGCCGCCACCTCTGCCGTCTAGAGTCGGCAACCTCCAAGAGAAACAAGCCGCTCCTCGCTTGAACTTCACCGGGCACTGTGAATCGCTCCTCGGTGATCACCAAGTGCAACACATGCACAAGGCCTCACTCAAGTGCAACACATGCACAAGAGCCTCTCAAACTACTCACTAATTGCAACACATGCAATTAGCTCACTCTTAAGCTCAAGAATCAAATGGGAGTGTGCAACACATGCAACACCTCACCCCAACACTTAAACACAACAACAACATCGCCCCAAGCCCCCAAGGGGTATTTATAGCCTCCACCAAAGAAACTAGCCGTTGAGGGCAAATTCGAAAAACAAACAAATCCGGTCGGACCGGACCTCGTCCGACCGCCTCCTGAAACAGCGGTCGAATTCGGACCGATTGCGCGGCCGGTTACCAGGCGCGCTGGCCGGTCGCCGCTCGTGCGGTCGACCGCCTCTCTTCGGTCCAACCGCTCGGCAAACACAAGCGCAACACCAAAAACAACATCTCTCTGAAATTACAGCAGGTGCGGCGGTCCGACCGCTCATTAGGCACGGCCGCGCCGCTCACACGCCGGTCTGCGGGCAAAACCCTAACTGCGCCTTGATCGCTTTACGCGGGGTGGCGGTCCGACCGCCCCTCACGCCACAGTGGCGGTCCGACCGCCACCATCCGGTCGCTGCCGTCGCCACCATACCCATAGCGCCAGGGCGGTCCGACCGGACCAGGCCGGTCCGACCGCCCGCTTGGCGGTCGGAAACCTCGGCCGTGGCACCGCCCACTGCAGAAATCTTGAAACTCTCAAAATAATTCTCCGGAAAACCAAATGCAATTCTTTGAGCCTCAAGGATGATCAACACATGATCATTTACCCGCAAAACACATTTGCACCAATTTAAACCATGCTCAAGGAATTCAGCGGATTAGCGGCGCATTCGCAAATCAACACCGAACTTCGCGTTCAACCCTCTAGCCATGTAAGGATCAACATATGATCCCGACACTTTGCAAAACACATTTGCAAATGCCAACACATGCTCTAGGATCGACAACGCATAATTCCAACGCTCATTTGCAAAACACATTTGCACAACCGCAATCAACTCCAAATGGCGAAAACACATTTAGCCAAACAACTCAAGATCTATTTGCAAAAGCGTATTAAGCAAATCAAACTCGAGTTTATGAGATTAATCCCCTAGCCATGTGAAGGTCAACACAAGACCGGTCAACTTGCCAACACCGTTGCAAGCCCCACTCACATGCTCTCGGGATTCGGACTCATAAACCTCGGTTTATTCGCACTGTGAACTTGCAAATAACACATTAAATCACTTTCATGCTTGAGCACTACTCTTTGCAACACATGCAAAAGTCTAGCTCTAAGCAACACCAAATCGAGATGCATGAACTCTCTAATTGCAACACATGCAATTCTCTAGTTCCATGCGATCACCAAATCAAACTTCAACTAAAACCAAATCAACATGTATGAGCTCTCTACTCGCAACACATGCAAGCCTCTAGCTCCATACAAACACACAAACATCAAATCATGCTTGAGCTCTCTCCTTTTGCAACACATGCAAAACTTAGCTCCAAGCAACCACACGGTTTTTAGAAAGATTGTTTCGAACCAAAACGTGAAGCTTCGACTAATGCAACACATGCAAAAGTGAACTTCACGCAAGAGCCAACGCATTAGCTTATCCTATTTGCAACACATGCAAATCAAAGCATAATGCGAAAACCAAATGCATATACTCTTTCATCTTCGCAACACATGCAAATCAGAGCATAATGCAAAACAACCAAGCATAGGTTTAATCCATTCGCAACACATGCCAAATGGTTAACCCTTATGCAAAAACCAAATCAAATAAGATTTGAGCTTTGAGTGAACGCGGATCGAGATCATCAACACATGATGAAGCTCAAGCGAAGAGGCAACCCCTCTTAATAGTACGGCGATAAAAACCTTAGACTCAAAGACTACAAAAGTCCTTAGCCTATCTAGTTATACCTTTGCCTTGGCATAAGCAATCCCTTTGGGGTCTTTATGATCATCACTTTGATACTCCCCGGGATCTCTACTCGACTCCTCTTCGGGATCCATTCTTGACGCCCATCAACTCATGATGCCGTCCAAGTCCCGTTCTCATCCATCTTTGGACCTAACTCAATCATAACTCATAAAACATGTTAGTCCAAGATGCATGGTTGTCTCAATTATCTCTTGCACTCCATTGACACATAATGGATGCCTCTAGATCAATTGAGCTCAACCTAAATCAATAGAAATGATTTAATTGTGTCTCAAGTACAATAATGCAACTCATGCTTTATTATACTTAAGAACTATTCATTTGTCCTCGATTAATCACAAAACACCATCAACACATGATGAAGTGTTCTTTAATGATTAACACGACAAATGAACTCAATTTAAATTATTCATTTAAATTGACTTTTCAAGTTAAAGTGTGGACTCCCCCTAAATATGTGCATCCATGTAATATATGGATTAGGAAACATAATGCACATTATGTGGTTAATGTAATGGGGACATTCATACTTCAACTTGACTCCAAAGTACGCAAGTAATACTAGAATAGACATGCATACATACCTTGGGTTTTCCATTTTTCCATGCGATGAGACTAATCAAGGATATTCTAAACAAACATGTTAGTCTCGATATAAGATATGTCATTAATAACAATATCGCATTAGGGGATAAACTTAATATAGGATTTGTCATTAACAATAGATTAGATTTGTCATTAACACCAAAACCACAATTAATGAAGGTTGAACTTACAACAGCAGCTGCAATCCCACCAACCAGAAGTCCAACAGCAGTTGTGGCGATTCCTATGCCGATCAGACCATCTGCAGAAAACATGATTATCAACATCTAGAGGCAGCAGTCTCACATTACTTGTTTAGAAACTAGAACTCAGGATGAATGATTCTTAGCGTCTTGTTGTCACTTCAACAGATAAAAATTCATGTAAGGTGTTGTATTGAGGAGCACAAGGAAAAGATAAAAACACTTGGTTTGTGAAACAATCCAACATGTAAGTCAAACACGAATCAATGGAATATAGAATAGCATTGCGACTAATTTTATCTCACCTTTAGCAATTTTATCTTCTATTGCCTTCTTGAGAGATAAGGGCTACCTCAATCGAGTTGAATCTACAAGATAACAGTCTATATAAATCAAATTGTGCTATTCTAGCTGAAAAGCAGTTCATATAACCAAAGCACAAAGGTTCATACGCTGGCAAGACCGCCTCAAATTAACCAAAGCATACAATGATTGTACATTATGAACCCCAAAGAATGAAGTTCCAAATTATGGCATCTTTGTCATCGAGAAAAAAGAAATTGACCGACAACAATAACTACCCTCGACAATGTGAATTGAACTGAACACCATCGAAAAAGAAATTAACTCTCACTAACACATCTCACGAAAGTGAATTTCAATTGAACACCATCGAGCATCAAAGAATGGTGGCCCTTATCCATTCACCACACACTGACTCCCAAAACTGAATTGCTTACCTTGAGAACCAAACCAATATCTCTCTCTCTCTCTCAGAATGGTAATTACTGCGCTAGATCTCCTTTATAATTTCCAACTCTTCATGTCCACTCATGTAGCAGGACAGATTTGAAATGGTTGTGAAGCATTGGATAGCAAGCTACGGACTTGGCATGTGACTATCAAATTTTTTGATCTGCAAACATTCGGAACCAAATTGCACATGAAGAGTGGAAATTATAAAGGAGATCTAGCAGAATCTCCTTTCACGCTCACGCCCAACCTGAAATGTAATGAAATAATTCAGCATCATATAAGAGCAGGAGCTACTCAAGCAATATGAGCGTTGGTTCCATTTGATAGGCAAGAGTAGATTGAAATATTTCAGCATCATACTGATCACTCTCCAGGTATATGCAGAAAATATATGGTTGGGCTCTGTGATTCTTACAACTCTCCAGGTATGTGATTCTGACAACAAAGCATCATACTGATCACTCTCCAGGTACTGATCACTCTTCAGTTCGATATATTGAAGATACTTGTTGGGCATTACCAAATCATGAACACAGAGCTACTCGACACAATTTCTACAAGAAAAAACGCTTGCATGCAGTATAATGACATTCATTACAAGGGATACATTTCACTACTTTGAGAGGACAGTTATCAAGGAAATCACAATTTCAAAAAATTAAATTGCATGTAATGGACCCTGTAACTCTTCGGACTTACCTGAGGGACATGGAAATATCATAGCTGAAAACATCACTAAAACAAAAGTTCAAAGGGATACTGCCTTGGTACTTGGATCTTGGATAATGTGCTGGATATGAGGATCTTGTACTGCATTTGCGAAGAGCCTCCTGTCTGCATCAGCCATAGAAAATGTACCCCAAACCACTTACAAGCAAATTGAACAATTATATTCTACAATAATGCAAATGATAAAAAGGAGGGCACCTCTAAATCAATTGTAGTTATTTACCTTCTCACTCCGAATATCCCTACCAACGAATATTGGACTACTATGAACTGGCCTTTCTCTTGATGCATTACGAAGGCCAGCATCTAGTACTTACAATCATCTAGTACTTACGAATATTGGAATCATCTAGTACTTACGAAAAGCCAAACAAATAATCAGATAGTAAAGGCCAGCAGGCTATGAATAAGAAACACAAAAATAGGGGAAATAATGGTGCCTCCTTCATGATTCCTCTCAGTGTTCCAGAATTATTAGGAACACATTTTCCTATCCTCAAGCAAAAATCACCCAGTTCATACTTAAATCCCTCAACATGAGAACACCTATAAACTGAACATGCATATGGGACAGTGCAAACAACACACATTAATTGAATAAGCACAATCTAGATTAAAACAGAAGATAAAACTTATGACTAGGTATCTTGGAAAGATGAAGGTTTCACATATCAAGTAGTAAAGTTGTCCCAAACATCGCATTGCGATAAGATTTGTCCCAAATGGCGAGAGTAGCAACATGACAAGTTTGCAACACAAGTACATAGTTCGAATATTACAAAAATAGTTAAGGCCCCCTCACAAACTGTGATGACATATGGGGAGAGTTATTTATTCATTTCCCGACGAGCCTTCATAATCTCAAGTTGTCGACTCTCATAGTACTCACGCTGCAATCCGCTACACGCGTTCAAGTCGATGTTCATAACCCTTTCATTCTCCGCTTCTTCCGACATGGCCAATTTTTTACGCTGTATTTCTACGATAGCAGCCCTCGACTCATTCATCTTCTCGAAATGGTCAGCATACAAACCAACAGATGACGCACTAGAGGAACCAACTCGCTTCCTGGCCGCCTTTGCAGCCTCTCGGCCTATTGGCCTTGGCCCCTCCTCAGAGGAAGCTTGCGAGGACAAGTCCACATGAGTGCTGTTCGACCCGTCATGCGTTGGAGCACCTCCTCCCGTTTTCTGCTTCTTGTGGGACATATGCGAAGACCACTTTGGATGAGCAGCCAATAGCATCCAGCAATGATGGAACGCGAAAGGCTTGCCCTCAATGTCTTGGTACATCATTGAGGCATGTGCTATCTGTTACAAACGTTAATTGAATTCACGAAATCCATTTCAAAATGGGAGATTCTACAAGTACAATCTACGACTACTCATATGTAAACTGCAGTAAAGACATGAAGAGGTTTATGAATATTACCCTGTCTCGCTCAGTTGTACCACTCTGTTGCAAAGCATCGGTCTGGTTGAGGAACCCGACAAATTTGCTCACAGACTCATTTATCAACGACCAGTGGTTAACAATGCCTTCACGGACCTTGCGTTACATTCTCCGGTCTTGTTAGCGTTGTAATATTCAGCAATTCGTGTCCGGTAGCTATCAAGCGATTGGTCCTTCCCAACAATGGGGTCTTGGGCGACATTCAACGAGCGAGACAAGTACTTTATCCTCTTGCGCACTCCATTTTGTCCTCTCTGTTTTGGATGCTTGTTTTTTTCCCTTCCCGCTACCTGATGCCCTAGCACGGCCTTTCTTTGTCGAATTCGCAACCACGGGCAGCATGTCCGTACCATGGCCTCTAATGGGAGCGACCACCGCATCCAACTCGGCCATAGTCCGATCCAAATCTGCCAGGACAGCTGTGTTCAGCCTTGATGGTGATGACGACCAAGGGAGCTCAATTGAGTCGTCCTGTAGGAAATTCACGTACAATGGGTCCATTGTTTCGTCCCCCCTAAAATTTGCCGACGGGTGAGTACATGTTCATTTCATTAAACAATATAAACCAGATCACAGATGAAAGGAAGGTTCACATTCATTGCAAAGTGTACCACATTACCATGACCTAGAGTAGCATATGGTTCAAACAGACAAGGTTCATAATCTTTACTACATTTCCATCATCCATCCAACCTCCTGTCGAGATGCTTACCATTATGAAAGCATCTACATTACAATGACAGGCCAGAAATTGGAATACAAAATACATTACCAACGTCTAACCAACACTACATGTAGGTAAGGTGCCACGAGCAGCCAGGACTCCACAGACCAACCACTAATTGGGGAGTAGTTCTGCTATCTGTATCCAAGTGATCTATGGCAGCCTCGTGGCGGCCTCGACATCGGCACTTTCTCGTCGACTTGGCGTGCAGTGCTATCTCAATATCTAAGCGTGGCCAACGACATGTCCTTGAGGCTCTCGGCTATGGCCTCAACATGTAACAGTGCCATGTTTAGGTCGATGGCCCAACTAGCATCACTCACACTGAAGTTATCCCGAACCACCTTTTGAGTCCTCGGCCTTTGCATCGAGCATCTCTCGCATCTTCGAGATGACTGTCCGAAGTCTCTGGGCCTCCATCTATAAAACCACATGAACACGAAGAGGTGATCATGATTCCTAAACAAATCTAGAGTCCCACACAAAAAACTAGTAGTGCGCTTCGAGAGGTTTGCACACGGAGACAATTATTCTGTGACCTGACCCAAGTTTCAAACGCGTGCATGTGGACTGCAATTTCGTTTAAACTACCTAAATTGTACTAAAACCCTATCAGCAATGACCTAAATGTACCATCAGCATGTGATTCGGCCCTCAACATAGTTATACCAACATAACATCTCTATTCAGACTGCAGCACTAAGGTAACCGTGCTTTCTAAAATATGTTAAGTTCAGGGTTACATAGTTATACCAACATAAATAAAGATGTATCGATAATAGATTGAATGAGCATCTATTCCACTGTAATTAAAAGTAAAACAGGTCCAGAAATTAAAACAAACCATTAATGCATTGGAGTTGTATTCTTTAATTCCAAATCTGGAGCATTAATGCATAACACTACCAATAGCAAATCCATGCATTAATATGAACCACATCCTACACCCATACTTTGAGAAATTGGTCTACATTTTTAGCTTACCACCTGGTACTGCCACTCTCTTTGTCAAAAAAGAAAAGGTTGAACTTCCATATTTGTACTGTAATCAGAACAAACATAATTGGTTCGATCGGAAGAATGTCTTAAAATGGTGAGAAAGGTAACATGAATGAATTAGCAGATATTACGCAGTAAGCACAGACACAAGCTGGTAGATGACAATGAAAACTTCATGTGCAGACTTCAGATGTCTGTTCCATGTTAACATAACAGAGGTTGCAAAATAGCATAAGATGCTACTCAAAGTGATACAAATTCAATGCACAAACGAAGACAATCAAAGTGATCTACCATTTCTCAGCCGCCTTTAAGATCACAATAGTTGCTAGCATGGTACTAATCGTACTTTCACGCTTTCAAGAATAGTTAATGAAGACGATCATGCCATACATATGTGCTAAGTGTGGTAAAATAGGTTAAAACTTAACATTACGTATATGCCTATGCAACTTTAACAGATTGAGGTAATTGTGGTCATGCTCCTGGAATAGATAGCACGAGGGATGGATATTACAAATAGAATTATTCAGATTTCAAATAGTAAGTTATTAGCCAAAGAACATAGCATCAGAGATGGATATTAAAATTATAATTATTCAGCTTTGAACTAGTAAGTTATTAGCCAAAAAAACTTGCATAGCACAATCTTCTTATGTGTTCATCATATCTTCATGCTCCAAAAAGGACGGAGAAGGTTGGCAAGTAAATTTTCATAAGGGCCCGTTGGTATCCTTAGTGCAACATTACAAATAACTATGATCTAATAATGGTGAAATGAAGTTCATCTAGGTATTCAGGTTGAAGTCTGCATTTCACCCAAATCCGTACTCCAACCAATCTGTACAACAACCAGATACAAACCCTAATGCAACCATGTTCTGTACATCGTGGTGTACCCAAATCCGAACCCTAATACAACCAAATCGCCAATCGAAAGCGATTTCGCAAATTCCCTACATCGGGGTGTTCAGGATGTACTGAGCATTTCACCAGAAACTGGGATTTCCCTATGTATTGAACAACCCTAGATCTAATAAAACCGAACTCAAAACTGCGAAATACGGTGCTCGGATGCCGTACCTCAAGCCGTCAGTACCCTCTGGGCGTCCTCCTCTCCGTGGTGTGGCGCACCTCCCGGCTGCCGCACCCGACGCAGACGCCGATTTCCCGGTCCGAGCCGGCGCGAAGTTGGTTCGTTGGCGCCAAGCTGCTGTGGGAGAGCCTTGAGGGCGGGAGAGCACCCGCTGGGGAACCTTTCTCCTCTCCTGGATTCTCCCCGGAAGGGCGGCGTTGAGGCGCTGGGAATCCCCTCCCGCTTCCGTTTTCCCATCGCGAAGGGGAAGGGACGAGGGACGGGACGGCGTTGGAGATGGTCTTACAGTCAAAGTGTTTGTTGAGCAATGTTATGCTTTGGCGAGTGCCCGATGCCAAGTTCAGACAAGATAGGAGTACAGGACCAAGTGATAACTAAATGCCAGCTGGAAAATAAAAGTGGGTTCCACCAAAGTTAACAACTTCTGAAAGTACTCTTCAACCGTTCAGGCTCCCTCCCTAGTTGGCCAGCTTCAGAAGCAACTAGCAAGCAACCCTGTGGACATTGATTTGAGTGCTTTCCTTTCCAATATAAATTGCACAAGTTTTGAAGCAGCCAAAGAGGTAAACAATCACAATCTATTATTTATTCATGTTTTAATGTTTATATAACTGTCAAAAAGAGAAGTATAGAAACACCTCTCGTGGACATTTCTTTAGCATGCCATCATTGGACCAAAATATCATTGCAAAAACCGCTAGATTAATTACGTCAGATGACTGTAAGCACATCCACGACGCAACAAGAATCCCCCAGCTGTCCGACTGTGCAATGTCGTTTATTAATCATAGGTATCAACTTCGTGTCCTGCGTGAAGCTTCAGTACTCAGTAATTCAGAAAGCTGACCATATAGTAACCTCTACTTTGCAATTAAAAATTCCACGTTATTTTGCGTTGGATGAGAAGGTATCACTTGCAGTGGAGTAGATCCCATTTGCAAACACCGATCCCATGTGCTCCGTATTTTCTGTTTAAATTCTACAACGATAACAACAATTCATTGTTGAGTATTGCCTGTACAATTTGCATGCATCATATATGTGTGTGTGAATGCCAATTTATGGGTAGCTAGCTCATGATCAACAATCAGTTCTTTGTATTTATATAAGGCATCACCAAGCGAGTTGGTTTCTGGTTGACACGGAAGGTCTAAATTGATGTCTTGTATCCGTGGATGGATCGCTTTGTTTTCTTTTGGTGTAATAGACTATTAACTTACTAGTTGTGGATTTATAACCTTATTTTATTTTTTGAAAATCATTTTAGTGTGGAATAAGAATGATTTATTATTTTTTATTAAGCAAAGAAGCAATAATTGAATTTATATAACAAGGTGAAAATTTGCAATGGAATTATAAGAGTGCAAAAATTACTTTATTTCTTATAATTTTTATAATTTAAATTTATATTAGATGGTTGGAAAATAATATTCTAAAGAATATATGATTTTTTCATATTATTCTTTGAATTGTAAAAACTCTAAAAGGAATTTATAATCGGTAGTAAACTATAAAAGAAATTTATAAATGACTAGTAAAAAAAAAGTATCGATCTTGTTTCTTATTACTGAACCGGTATTGATGGTACCTAGGGCTCTGCCAAAGTGAGGCATCGATCTCGGTTGGTGTATCTAACGAAGCGATGTGAGTGTCGGCCCGGTTGGTGTACCTAACCCAGATCTTGATGTGGAATCGATCGATTGAGAACACCAACCGGGACTGATGGTGCACATATAAATCTCTTCCGCCGCCTCCTCTTCCCCAATTTCCTACTCCTGCTCTCACATCTTCCCCAATTTCACTCCTCTCGCTCGTTCGCACAGCAGTCCGCTCCCACCGGTGCTGCCACCCACACCAGCAATCCTCCTCCCACCGACGTGACCCATATTCGACGCTCTTCTCCCTCTGCAACCTCTCCACGACGACGCCCCCCGCTGCACCCTTCTCCAAGGTATAATCGGTGGGGTATCGTGGTTGCTCATGAGATTGCTTTATAGTAGTCGGTTGCTCCTCTTGCGCCTGCGTGTAATCACCGAGCATGGGATCAACTGATCATGCATAGGGTTTGGTGGTGCCCCCTTGTTCCGATGTCTAATTGAAGCTTCGAGTCTTGCAAAATTAGTGCGTAAATATTGATATATATTGCTGAGAATTGGGTATGTAGGTGTATGCGTAAATATTGATATATGGAACAAGGTTTCGAAGTAATATTGTAGAAAACTGAATGGCATGAATGATATTAATTCGAGCATGTCATGTTCTCCCGAACAGTAAGGAGTTCTTTTTCATCATGCAATCTGTTAAGAACTGCTTATTTTTCTTTTATTTTCTTCACTAATGTATAGCATTCTGGTCATATAGTTTTTTTATCAACTATCATTAATCAGATGTCCTTCCAGCCCTGGCGCTCATAGTCATCAAACTGAATTAATTGGAAAGAGGGTTAATGAAGTCCCATTAATACTATTCAATCACTAAACTTTTTTATGTAGCACCATGTATTTTTTGTTAGTATGGATGTATTTGCGAATATGGATGTATTTTTTGTTAATATGGATGTATTTGCGAATATGGATGTATTTTTTGTGAGTAAATGAGTGAGTTTGTTAATATAGATGTATTTGCGAATAAAAAAGTAAGGATGTATTTTTTGTTAATATGGATGTATTTGCGAATATGGATGTATTTTTTGTTAATATGGATGTATTTGTAAGCAAGTTCCCAAAGACAAATTAAGGTAACTACATAGCTTTCCTTGAAAGTTGAAACATTTGCTTAAGTGTCGTTTCAACTCTGCATCAAAAATTGACTTAATTTAGAATAGGCTTGCGTACACCGGCCTGGAAATAACTCGACATTTGGGACCTCTAGGGAGGTCATAGTCTTTGCCATAATGTAATATTGGTTATGATCTCATATAACCCTTTCTTTCTATTCATAGTAGTGTAAGCTGCTTAATTATAGATAAGCTAGTCTAAGCGTATATATCACATCACGCATGCTATAGTTGATATGGAATAAAATTTTTAAATAAATGAATGAAAATCTAGCTAGAAAATCATGTTATCTCTACTAATATAAATTTGCAGTTGATGGCAACAGTTCGTTCTTTCTAACCCCCCGCGCCATATCTCCAATAATAACTGGTCATTATAGTCAATTATTCATTCCTGATTTACAGACAGCCATATCTCTCTAAATATGGCTAATTATTATAGCAAAATCCTGATTATTGCTGGTAATTAATATAGGCCAATCATTCCTTTTGTACTCTATATATCTTTGCAGTTTTCACAGAATCAATCAAGTAAATTCATTCAAGAACTCCCATGTCGTGCCGTCGTGGCGAATGAACTCGACGAACTGATCAATAAATGACGGACCGGCGTACATGGCCGTGAGGCGTGGAGGCGAGCGCCGTGGTCGATAATGCTTGTGATCGAAGGACAGCGAGCAGCGCGACGCCCATCGGGTGCCGTGACCCTGGGCAAGCTAGTTGGGCGTGAACAAAGCGTCACGACACTTGGCGCGGTTACCGGTGTTTCTTGGTGGGACGTCGTCGGCGGTGAGAGAGTCATCGGCATACCCCTTGGAGATAAACGGGTTAATCCAGCTGAACGTCGCGAGAGAGAGGAACGGCGCGGCGGCGCATGGCGTGGCGAGTGCCTCGGCATCGGTGTTTCTGGTTCACCTTCATAGACTTGGCGTCATGGCGGTGAAGCCGATGATGGCTAGGTACACGAGGCGTGAGAGCGAGTAAGTGGCAAAGGCGAGAGGTCATTTGGAAAAATGGCGGACCACCACGAAGCGGAGAAAGCGTGACGCCAGGGTAGTGGCGATCCGAAGACGCGAGGTGCAAAGGTGGGTGGCGGTGGCTCCTTTCTTCGAGGCGTGACCCGCGGCCATGGCGTGTGCGGCGAAGTGTCTTGGCGGAAGGCGGATTCCACAATGCGCCATGGCGTGCTCGGCGGGAGGAAAAACGCAGGCGAAGGACGGCAAACACCGTGGCGAAGATGGCGAGCGCCTCGGCGCGACCAGCGTGGCGGCCGATGGTCGGAATGGTAGTTTCTTGGCAGGCGCCTCGTGCTCGGGGAATCTCCGTGTCACCCTATGGCGGTGGATGGCGAGGACGGCGAGGAAGACAAGGTCGGCGGTCTTGCCGAACATCTTGCGCCGAGCATGGCGAGAGAAAGAGGAGCGCGTGGTAATATAAATTGCAAAAAGGGATAAAAATGATTGATTGATTTTTAGATTGGTAATATATATTACTACATTGCAATATATTTGGTTTTAATTCATCTTGGAAAAGAAACCATAAAAACTTTTGTAATCGGGAGAAATAGATATTTAATCTTATAGCTCAATTTTCTTTTATTGATTGACCTTTATGTTTCGTTATCAATTTTATTTTTTTGTAGCAAGCATACGAGCATTAATCTAGTTCTCTAAAAATCTCTCTCATACTGTTAATTAAGTGTTATCTTCTCCATTTTCTTGGCTCGAGGCTGAGAAATCCCGTCAAATCAAATTTGTTTGGTCCAAGTTTTCGCATATATATATATATAGGAAAATGGTTCTATACTCTGAGAGTACGTACTCCTACCTTCAATATACCGTTTAAATGATATTATTATACCTCTTTATCCTTTTGTGTGTGTGTGTGTGTATATATATATATATATATATATATATATATATATATATATATATATATATATATATATTAGATAAAGGATTAATATCTGTCTTTGCAAAGTGCACACAACCGAATTTTACAAAGATCGTAGCCATAGATCTGAAATGAAAAATGAACAAAGTAAATTCTATAGTTGTTCGCCATCCACTCTTGGCAAAGATATCCAAAGCCACCACCTCCAATGCCACCTTGCCAATCGGATGACCTCCTGTTGTTCTCATCTTGCAATAGTGCCCAAAACCATAACCAGTATGTTAAGCTGAAGATAACCTATAGAAAAGAAGAGTATTTTTGTTCTCAAAGATTAGATCATTGCGAATGTACCAAATAGCCCATAATATAGCAACCTTTGTAACATTCTGAATTTTTGATTTCCTGAGTTTGAAAATTCAAAATTTGAACCGTGGCGATTTTCTCGAATTAAATACAATTTAAATTGAATTTTCAAAGTCGTCAAGAATTTAATTTGAATAAACTATAACTCAAATTAATTATTTCTTATTTTTATTGGGTTACTTGTGCTTCATTTGATTTTTCTGTATTTTTGGGAATTTTTCCGAATTTATTTGCTATTTATTTGGATTTATTGAAGTTTATTTGGATTTTATGGAATTCTTTAATTCAGAAAATCGTTTCCTAAATCAATTTCCTCCGTGCGGGCCGGCCTCCACTATTCATTCCGACGGCCCACTCTTGTTCACCGTTCGCGGCCAAATTTTAACTAATGAGAAAACCCTAGCGCATCCACCGTTGATCACGATCGACGACTCATAACCGCCGCCACCCATAGTCAAAACCCTAACCCTAATTCGCTCATTTCCTCGCGTCCGATTTTGATCCAACGACCGAAGCTGCGTCCCGTCACCGAAATCCGCCGCCACGTGAATGATGGCGCCAGCGGTCATCCTTAGTTTCGTGCCCTACGCACATCCTAGGCTATTTAAGCCGCGCATACCTCCCGAGATTCCCCACTCGCCGCCCATTTTCCCCTACTTCTCTCGGCGGAGCGCCGTCTTGACTACAAGACCTCGCCGGTTGCTTGTGCGTGCCGAGTGCTTGCTTGTGATTTAAATCATCTCCGGTGAGTCTCGGTGACACCGGTGGTGCCTTTGAGTTCCCATGCCATTCTTTACTGTTTTGCTTTGTCTCGCTGGTGATCTGTCGTTCCTTCGCCGGTTAAAGTCGTCTTCTCCATCGCGGTTGATAGCACCGCCGCCACTTTGCCGTCGAACTCCCTCCGTCGCGCCAACGCCTCGTCGCCGTCAGATCTTCCACCGACGTCCAGATTCTTGCCACGCCTACCCGGTAAAACCTTTCCCCAAGCCAACTGCCTCATCATCATCGTGTAAGCGCCCCGTGTCTGCCGGGTGGCGCCACGTGCCAGCCACGTCTGCGCCACCACAACCCTCGTGCCTGCGTGGCCGATGCGTGTCACGCCGCGCCAGCACTAGATCCGTGAGGTCGCCACGTGCACGCCGCGTATGCGCCATGTGTTGTCACGTACGCGCCACCTCATCGCCACCTCGGATTGGTCTCCGCGTGGCCATCGTCGTCAGCATCGCCGAGTCACCGAGTCGCCAAATCATCGCCGCGTGTGTGCCACTTGTGCGCCACGTTCATCCTAGGTCCACGTGGTTGCCACGTTGCGCCACGTCAGCCTTATTTCACCATGACGCCATGCCACGTGTATGCCACGTGTGCCCTAGCGTCTCGCGTGTCTGCCACATACACGCCACATCACCGCCACCGAGCCAAAGAAGTCAGCGACATGCGGGTCCCCGCAGCGTCATGCATTTACTTTAGTATTTTCGATTATCCCGAAAATCCGAAAATCCAACCAATCCGAAGCCGACACGTGTCAGTTCCATTTATTCTGGATTTTCTCTTCCATTTAAACTTCGGAAGGCCCGTTCTCCTCCGTTCGAACTCCGATTTGAACGATTCAAATTTCTAAATTCATCTAAAATCAAGATCTATCTGTTGGTGTCATTTTTATGAATTTTTGAATTTTATTTATTTCTGTTTATTTATTGTTTTGCCTCGATTCGCGTGTTTCGCGTGTAGACGACGCACCGGTTGAGCAAGAGGGACATCCAGCAGGGGTAGCAGCAGCGGAAGAGGTGAAAGGCAAGTCTCCCTTGACCATTTTGGACCCAAGTTTATGAAATGCTATTTTGTCTTTTAAATTATTGCATGCTATTTGAATTATGAATTGTATTTTAATGTCATTTTTAAATGCTTAGTTAAATGCCAAATTGTTATAACCACATTGATATTCATGTTGACAACCATTGACACCCTAGGAAAATTAAGTACTGTTAATAATAATCATTTTGGTATTATGGGAACGGTAGAAAAATGCTTAGCCATGCTTAATCACGTCGGTACCTTACCATTATGGAAATGATTTCATTCTTGATTCAAAATGAATTGTGGAAATTATGGCAATTGGTGTTGCCGGTATTAGTTTGAAAGTACAAGTGAAAAATGATTTAGACCAAGGCGGAATTGGTTGAATGGCGAGTGCGGGATGCACAAAATTCAGAATGTGATTGTCGCCCTAGTCAATTAAGGACCGATCGTGTGTTACCTTGGGCCATGCTATCTGAGTACAACCACATGTCTATATGGGTGCGACACAGCTAAGTAATTTGCATGTATCGTTATATGACTTCGCCCGGTGGGGTCATGCGGGTTTGTTAGGGTGACACACCAAAGCGCAAAGAATGTGGAGGCGAAACCTTAGCGGGTGAAGTCGATGGCAGTATATGCATTGTAAAGGCCTTGTCATGATCTCCTGCCGGCACACCAAAGGAAGTGTGTCAATAGCTTGGCGCAAAGGGTTGATCATGTCGTGTGGGTAAAGTGTACCACTCTGCAGAGTCTTAAAACTACTTGAGTAGCCGTGCCTACGGATAAGAACAAGCGTGGGCAGCTTTCACATAATAGATTTTCGGTTTTGGTTTTAAATGGAAAAATGATGGTTTGGTTTGAAATGAAAATGTGGTTGGGAATCATGACTAGAGGTCCCGGAGTTTTAGTTTGGCGGCTAGAGCCAACCGGTAGTTGGAACACGGAAAATTGTTATACTTCAAGTTTAATTAATTATGCTATTTACATTTTATTAAATCTTTGCTTTGTGAAATTATTACTTGTATTTACATTTCAATTTCGCTTTATGCAAATGAACCATATTATGCCTTCCTTTGTTTAAGCCATGCATTTAGTTATTGCATTATGTTTAGAGACTTGCAGTATGTTGCATACTCACCCTCGCTTTTTATTATTGGGTGCTTATTCCATAAAGCGAGATGAAGATATTTGTGGTGAAGACCTTGATGAGGAGGATTAGCCGGACTACTAGGGAGCGTACCCCCAGTCGGTTGCCTGTGGGCATACTGGTTGGCTCGTTTTTGTTCTACATTTCCGCTGCTACGTTTTCACTTAAGTCGTAAGGCTCCATACTTGTAATAAGGTGATGATGTTGTTTACACTCTTTTGCTTATTACTGTTATTTAATTTATGATATGTCTGTGTTATCATCACTGTATGCTGTGTGCGCTAGCTGTTCCTGGACTAGCGCGGTTGAAACACAGGAGGGTTCGGATTAGGTAAATCCGGGTCCCGACAGAGGTGGTATCGAGCCATATCGTTGAGGTCGCAACCCTAGTTAGAATGGCGTTAGAATTTCAAAATTATTTTTGAAATCAAACCAACAAATTAGTAATTAATAGTTTGTCTCCTCTCTTACCTTATTCTTAGGTTCTTACCTCTTTCCTTTTCTGAATATTATTTTGAAATTTAAATTTTATCTTATCTCAGGAAATGTCCTAAGTTTCTTGTCTTCTACAAGAATTCCAAATGAAGAAGATGACGTTCGAGATTTTACTTCATGAAGAGACAACATCACCCAATGAAAAAGCGGAAGATTAGAATATATTAGGACCTACCATAAGATAAGCACCCTTACGTGTAGCATATTATTCCGCTCTAGTTATATAGAGCAATTTACGTTGTCGTTATGTTTCGCTACTTGAAATTGGTCTTTATTCTGAATGTCAGGACTGATTCATGTGTAAACTTAACCTCTTGGTTAAAGTTTCACAATAAGTTGTCCTTATGTGTGAATATGGAAAACTTAACCCATAGGATAACTAAGAAATTATAAAATAGTCTATCTCTTACCTATATAAAACCTCTACAAAGTTATCTCCTCTTCATAGAACTTCTTACCAGTGTAACCATTATGGTCATCAACCTTTCTTAAAATAAATAAAATAAAACCTCAATGAGATTAGTAATACAGTCTCCATTACTACTCTTAGCTTTGCTTGAGATCACACCATTCATATATAAACCAAGTTAAGATCCTACCACATTAGCAACACCAAACTAGTTTATGCTGCTTTAGGCTAGTTAAAACTTAATGATCCAATAATAATTTCTAATCATGTTTTAAAACTCACCTCACTTTGTTTATCTAGATTATATACCATAAAAAAATGAGCTAGAACCGAAAAGTTCTATACTTTCGAATGGAAGGCTTCGAATGGTTGTTTAAATGAAAACAGGAAGAATTGAAAGTCCTATTTTTCTAAAAAGAAATATAAAGAGAGTAGCATCGGTTATACATATACTATTTTCTAATCTATAGAATTTAGTCTCCTTATTTATGTACTCGTTCCCCTTGTGTAGAACTTTCTTTCTCCACTCTTAAGTTATCCCTTTTAGAAGTATTTATTTCCTTATTCTTTTTGCGAAATGAAAACCACGAACAAATCTTTTGAAAAGAATTCTGGTAACAAGTTAGCAACATCATGACGTCTGTATCAGCAACTTCAAGAAGATGGGGATAGCGAAGCATCACAACCTCTTCGACTTCATAGAAGCCTTGGAAGACCAACACAACAAGTGGTGCAAAAATTAAAAGAAACTCGTTGTCGAATAGCCGACAATAAAAGCTAGCATTATGCGAGCTACATATTATTCTAGCGAGATAGTAAACCTCTTATGCAGAAATATGTATGATTCGCAAGTAGAAGAAAAACCATAGATACCCTTCCTACATACTAAGCAAAATGTATACATATTGTTTATGTGTTATTGAAATTTTGTTGTAAATCTTTTGTATTGTTTTGGGTTACTCTCGTAAATGTTAAACCACTAGGTTGAAATTTACGATGTGCTAACCCTACCTAATCGAAAAATTTTAATTAAGGAAATTTTAAAGAAAAAAGCGATGCCTTATAACCCAAGCCAAAAACTACTTAATCCAGAAAAAACCTTTCCTAAAATAAGATTTTAAGAACGAATTGTTGCCGTATAACCCAACAGAATTCCATCTAAGTAGCTTTACTCTAATAAATATTGTTGCAGGATGTCTGCGACACAATTCATTAATACATCTACTAAAGTAATGAGTAATAATTAAAAAAATGTATTGACCTTTATAATTGACCTTGACCTCCCCAAATAACTCTGGTTGAGTTGTAACCTTTCATTCATCTCGAATATTTTAACATACTCTATATATCTCTTTAAATTAGCTTATTCTTACTAACGATTCTCAGTGTAAACTACTAACACTCCTCATCTAATTCGTGAAACCCCGCAAGACACTCCACTGCCAAGAAATGATAATCCTACCATAGTTCAACCAAATCCGTTGTATTTAGCTAGAGCACTTCATAACTCTCCACTTTCTCAATGTTCAAAAAAAAATGTTAGAATCTGTAACCATGGTGTAAATGCTCACCATAATTGAACAAATCACCAAATGCACACCTTTCTGTTATAAAAACTCGCACAAGATATTTCTAATAGCGGTGCAGCTTTTATCAGAAAAAGGAAATGGTTTAAACTAGAAACCTACTTCTATATCTTATTTGATACCTACACATTGTTCTTTGAAGTATTGTCAACCCGATCCATTCAAGTTCGTGCTTGCACTCGCTATAAAGAAATAGGTCATGTTGTTGATGAGAGTGCAATCAATTGCTCTATTGTGAAGGAAATCCTTCTCCTAGAAAATATCCTGTAAGCAATATAAGCATTACCCTTGTGAATGTCAAGATTATTGTCGATTCAATGCCCTTGATCGATAGTCGTCAATACAATTTTGCTCAAGATCACGGTGATCAAAGAGAAAGAAAACCACCACACAAGAAATATCACTTAAGGAATTATAGAAATAACACTTGATCCTAACTACCTTCACAAAGAAAGTAGTAAATGGTAATCTCCAATGGCATGTTCCTTGTCCGATAAAGAAAGTCATTAGGCTAAAGAACGTTTTGAGAAACAATAAATTGAAATTCACAAGATAATATTAAGTATACAAATAATGAACATAACACCATGAGAAAAGCATGAATGCTTCAACTGACACGAAAAGAACCAAATTTCTAAACGATGTCCACAAGTGAACAAATATCTCCTATAGTCGTAGACATACCAAGAATTTCAGCAGTCAAGTTTATAACTCCAAGAATAGAAGAAATAAAATCAAGCAGTTCACGAGAAGAAGCGAGATAAAGAAAAGGCGATTGAACGAAGATGCTTGTCCTAGAAGAATTCTGCTCAACTTTATCCTCAATCTCAATCGTCATCTATTCATCTTTCTAATAACACCAATGAATAATTGTCTGGTACAAAAAAAAATCAGAAAGTCAATATTATTTGCCTTTGCTATAAAAAACATAAGTATTATGCTAACTGTTGCCTAAAGCAAGAAGCAAACTCCACCTCATTCTCAACCCCGACAAGCTACGCAACATTCTCAAAGGCAAACTCAAGAATTTGAAGACAAACACTTCCTTAGACATATATCAATCCAACTTAAAATGTTAATCCAATCATTCATGGCATTCACCTACAGCATGAATTCGCGAAAGAAGTTTATGACCTACCAGGCGTAGTGCTAGGTATGATACTTATGTATTTGAACCTTACCAGGGTATGAGTTTAATTTTAAGATCAACTCTTTGATCCTAGTTACTCACGATCATCTATTTTATATCATTAGCAAACAACCTTTCATTGTTTCAAATAAAATGGGTAATATCACTTGTATCAGCAAGAAGAACTTGAATACTTCGCCAACACCTACCCAAGAAGAATTTTACTTCATCTCGACAAGGAAGACACCAATAATTTCCAAGCTATCTCAAAGACCTAGAAAACATCAAGGGTCTAGAACAACCACAGCCTCGATATCGGGCTCACGAGCGTAAACATCTTTCTTATGTGATTGTGCACGGCGACTTGTGGTGGTATTGAGTACGTCCTGGTGTATTCAATTTCGCAATCAATGTTTTCAGTTTATACCTCTTATTCCTTCATAGTCTTCAAAACCAAAGAAAATGAAAACCCTTTGTTTACCAAAGTGAGCAAACAAGTTAAATCACCATGAATCATCTTATAATTCTCTTACCTCAACCCAATACTTGAATTATCTATACATGTTTTCCAATTTAAAGTCAACTTCGAAATGACATTTATTCTCGGCTCATTTAAATCACTAACGTTGAATTATCTGAGATAAACCATTGTATTCAAATACCTTCTGGATATTAAACACTCGATTTTCCCCAAATGAGAGTAATGACAATGCATCTTTTTCTTTCACCTCAAATATTCTAATCATGCCACATACCACTATATAAATTAGATTATTAACAATACTAATTATTTAAACAAAAGAGACATGTAGAAAGTATTAGTATCACTCATCCTTACCTAAAATTAAAATAGAAGTCTTTCTATTTCTCGCACATCAACTAGGAATCACAAGGCGAAAGTCGATGGAGCAATCATCAGGAAGAGGAAGCCACACGGGAGCGCGAGGAGGATCTTGAGTGGAATTCTGACCTTTTTCCTAGTTAATTTCAAATCTCAATTGAGATTTCTTGTTAGGGGTAGGTTTGTAACATTCTGAATTTTGATTTCTGAGTTTGAAAATTCAAAATTTGAACCGTGGCGATTTTCTCGAATTAAATACAATTTAAATTGAATTTTCAAAGTCGTCAAGAATTTAATTTGAATAAACTATAACTCAAATTAATTATTTCTTATTTTTATTGGGTTACTTGTGCTTCATTTGATTTTTCTGTATTTTTGGGAATTTTTCCGAATTTATTTGCTATTTATTTGGATTTATTGAAGTTTATTTGGATTTTATGGAATTCTTTAATTGAAAATCGTTTCCTAAATCAATTTCTCCGTCTTGGGCGGCCTCCACTATTCATTCCAACGCCCACTCTTGTTCACTGTTCGCGGCACCAAACTTAACTTAATGAGAAAACCTAAGCGATCCACCGTTGATCGCCGATCAGACGGCTCATAACCGCGCCGCCACCCATAGTCAAAACCCTAACCCTAATTCGCTCATTTCCTCACCGTCCGATTTTGATCCAACGACCGAGCTGCGTCCACGTCACCCGAAATCCCGCCGCCACCCGTAACAGTAGCGCCGCGCGGTCATCCTTAGTTTCCATGCCCTACGCACATCCCTAGGCTATTTAAGCCCGCGCCGCATACCTCCCGAGATTCCCCACTCCGCGCCGCCCATTTTCCCCTACTTCTCTCCGGCGGAGACGCTTCCGTGCGGCTACAAGACCTCGCCGAAGTTGCCGTGCGTGCCGAGTGCTTTCGCCGCTGATTTCGTCATCTCCGGTGAGTCTCCGGTGACACCGGTGGTGCCTTTGAGTTCCCCATGCCATTCTTTACCTGTTTTGCTTTGTCTCGCGGCTGATCTGTCGTTCCTTCGCCGGTTCGGGGGTCGTCTTCTCCATCGCCGGTTGATAGCACCGCCGCCACTTTGCCGTCGAACTCCCTCCATCGCGCCAACGCCTCGTCGCCGTCAGATCTTCCGCAAGCGCCCGATTCTTGCCACGCTACCGGTAGAAACCTTTCCCAAACCAGCGCCTCATCATCATCGTGTAAGTGCCCCGTGTCTGCCGGGTGGCGCCACGTGCCAGCCACGTCTGCGCCACCACAACCCTCGTGCTGCGTGGCGATCGTGTCACGCCGCGCAAAGACTAGATCCGCGTGAGTGCATGCGTGCCGCAGCGTATGCGCCATGTGTTGTCGCGTCACGCGCCACCTCGCCGCCACCTCGGATTGGTCTCCGTGGCCATCGTCGTCGGCATCGCCGAGTCACCGAAGTCGCCAAATCATCGCCCGCGTGTGTGCCACTTGCGCCACGTTCATCCTAGGTCCACGTGGTTGCCACGTTACGCCACGTCGACCTTATTTCACCATGACGCCATGCCGCGTGTATGCCACGTGTGCCCTAGCGTCTCGCGTGTCTGCCACATACACGCCACATCACCGCCACCGAGCCAAAGAAGTCACTGACATGCGGGTCCCACGCGTCAGCGCATTTACTTTAGTATTTTCTGATTATCCCCGAAAATCCGAAAATCCAACCAATCCGAAGCCGACACGTGTCAGTTCCATTTATTCTGGATTTTCTCTTCCATTTAAACTTCGGAAGGCCCGTTCTCCTCCGTTCGAACTCCGATTTGAACGATTCAAATTTCTAAATTCATCTAAAATCAAGATCTATCTGTTGGTGTCATTTTTATGAATTTTTGAATTTTATTTATTTCTGTTTATTTATTGTTTTGCCTCGATTAGCGTGTTTCAAGCGTGTAGGCAACCTGACCGGTTGAGCAAGAGGACATCCAGCAGGGGGTAGCAGCAGCGGAAGAGGTGAAAGGCAAGTCTCCTTGACCATTTGGACCCAAGTTTATGAAATGCTATTTTGTCTTTTAAATTATTGCATGCTATTTGAATTATGAATTGTATTTTAATGTCATTTTTAAATGCTTAGTTAAATGCCAAATTGTTATAACCACATTGATATTCATGTTGACAATCATTGACACCCTAGGAAAATTAAGTACTGTTAATAATAATCATTTTGGTATTATGGGAACGGTAGAAAAATGCTTAGCCATGCTTAATCACGTCGGTACCTTACCATTATGGAAATGATTTCATTCTTGATTCAAAATGAATTGTGGAAATTATGGCAATTGGTGTTGCGGTATTAGTTTGAAAGTACAAGTGAAAAATGATTTAGGCCGGGCGGAATTGGTTGAATGGCGGTGCGGGATGCACAAAAATTCAGAATGTGATTGTCGCCCTAGTCAATTAAGGACCGGTCGTGTGTTACCTTGGGCCATGCTATACTGATGCAACCACATGTCTATATGGATGCGACTGGCTAAGTAATTTGCATGTATCGTTATATGACTTCGCCCAAAGGTCAGGCGGGTTTGTTAGGGTGACACCGCAAGCGCAAGAAATTGTGAGGGCGAAACCTTAGGGTGAAGTCGATGGCAGTATATGCATTGTAAAGGCCTTGTCATGATCTTCGCCGGCACACCAAAAGAAGTGTGTCAATAGCTTGGCGCAAAGGGTTGATCATGTCGGTATGGGTAAAGTGTACCACTCTGCGAGTCTTAAAACTACTTGAGTAGCCGTGCTTCACGGATAAGGGCAGCGTGGGCAGCTTTCACATAGTAGATTTTACGGTTTTGGTTTTAAATGGAAAAATGATGGTTTGGTTTGAAATGAAAATGTGGTTGGGAATCATGATGCTAGAGGTCCCGGAGTTTTAGTTTGGCGGCTAGAGCCAACCAGGTAGTTGGAACCTAGAAAATTGTTATACTTCAAGTTTAATTAATTATGCTATTTACATTTTATTAAATGCTGCTTTGTGAAATTATTACTTGTATTTACATTTCAATTTCGCTTTATGCAAATGAACCATATTATGCCTTCCTTTGTTTAAGCCATGCATTTAGTTATTGCATTATGTTTTCGAGACTTGCGAGTATGTTGCATACTCACCCTCGCTTTTTATTATGGGGGCTGCTTATTCCATAAAGCAGATGAAGATATTTGTGGTGAAGACTTTGATGAGGAGGATTAATGGGACTACTAGGGGAGGCGTACCCCGGTCGGTTGCCTGTGGGCATACTGGTTGGCTCGTTTTTGTTCTACATTTCCGCTGCTACGTTTTCACTTAAGTCGAAGGCTCCATACTTGTAATAAGGTGATGATGTTGTTTACACTCTTTTGCTTATTCTGTTATTTAATTATGATATGTCCGTGTTATCATCATCAGTATCTTGTGTCGCTAGCTGTTCTGGACTAAGCGGTTGAAACGGAGGGTTCGATTAGGTAAATCCGGGTCCCTAAACAAGCACCCCCACAAGAAGTCTTTTGCACCCTTTTCAATGCTCATTAACTAAATGACCAAGCATATGTGACATAGACTTGGCGGCGATAAACCAGTAGCAATATGCACAATTCGCCAAATAGCTTTTGCGTAGTGGCAATCAAAAAATAAATGTATTATTGTTTCATTACAATTACAGAAACAACATTTTTTATTTCTATCCCAATTTCTCTTAGCTAGGTTATCCTTTGTTAAAATAACTCCTCGTTGTAAATACCAGAGGAAAATTTTAATTTTTAAAGGAAGTTTCAGCTTCCAAATTAATTATATATATATATATAATCTGCAGTATGTTTAGCCTGATGCCCGACGTTTGTTCTTAATCCTTATTATTCCCTCCAGAGACATCGCGCGTTCTGGGTTTATAAAACCGTAGAAAACCGTGGTTTTTGACCTTATTGCATTGGTTCGAAATAAAAAACCACTTGGTAAATCATTCTAATTAAAAATTTTAAAAATTCAAAAAATTTGAAAAAATTTATGTGAGCGGTTTTTCGTGAAAAACTGTGGTTTTCAACGAAAACCGCTCAAAAACCGTTTTTGAATAATATTCAAATGATCGGGTTGGTTTTTCGAGAAAACCGAGCGGTTTTTTATAAAAAAACCGGGGTTTTTGATTTTTTTTCATTTTTTTATTTTACAACTCTTTTGTTTTTAACGGTTTTTCGAACGGTTTTTGCGAAAACCGTACCGCGAAAAGGTACGATTTTGTTAACCCTGCTATACAGCTGTGAGTGCGTTCAGAACTTTGATCAAACGGCTGCTTATTTGCAATCCTTTGTGTACTCTTGCCCTCTTGTCCCTGTTGCCCTCCTTTCTTTCTAACAACAACAAGAATATACAGTACTATATTTAGACCATGATTGGAGAGCTTTAAGCCACTTCACTTTTGAAAAACCAGCATGCCCTAAGCAGCTCAGCTTTTAAATGGTTTTAACATAAATTATAATTTATATATAACTAGCAAAAGCTAAAAACTAAAAGTTAGGCTAAGCCTACTTTTACAGTTTACTGCTGAAAAAATAGCTATTTGTCAAACAGTCTCTTATAAAAAAACTACAGTCGTTTTTAATCCAGAAAATGAAAAAAAAAATATTTTTAGAAAAGCTATGGCTCTCCAAACAAACAGACCCTTAGTTTGAACTATTACTATGGTACAAGAATTGAGGGCCTGGGAGTTCTTCCGTAAACCTCTTTTAGAAAAGCTTACCAATCATAAACGAAGGTAGTTAATATTTGATAGGGGGGCAAATATGTATTGACTTTAAAAAAATCAAAATCAAATACTTGCCCCAGTTAATATTCAAATATATATCTATATCTAATCTTTGATTTGGTTTATTTTGTTTAAGCTGGCACAAGTTTACCATCATATCGATTACTATTAGCAATTTTGCTTCACGATACGTTCAGTTTTCTAAATGATAATATACCGAACTCCGAAGCATATCCCATAAAAAGTACTAGAACGGTAAAACTATAATAATAATAATAATAATAATAATAATAATAATAATAATAATAATAATAATATATGGCAAAACATAGGAATCGAAAATGAGGGTGAGAAGGCGCAATCACCGGGACCACAAGCGATGTGGAACTAGAATTTTTTGTTGAAGGTGTATATTTTACACGTACAACTTTGTAGTCTTTTATAATTATTTTATAACATCATAAATCAACATATATATTTAAAATTTATTAAAAATATAATATCAATAGTTCTAAAATCTTAAAATCACAAACCATCCTAATCAAAACCAATTAGACCCGACACCTGCTACCGCTCCCGACCGCGAGAGATGTACTATCGATGAAGACATGGACGTACTATTGTACCAAACCATTTGTTGTCGTAACTAGGGGTGAAAATGGGACAGAAATATCCACCCAATCCGATTTGAATCTGTTTAAAATCCGCATCGATGTTATCCGTATCCGTATCCAGGAAAATCCGATGTAATATGGGTTAGGATATGGGAAGAAACAATATCCGATCGTTATCGAAAAATCTCATGTAATATGGGTTAGGATATAGGAAGAGCAATATCGACCCGATATCTGGTAAATATCAACCCGATATCCGGATAAAATCGATTATTCTTCCATTAATTTGGTTCATTATTGGATAGATAGAATAGTTGTTTGATCGGCACTAAAAAACACTACTTTGTTATTAGCGTGAATTTCAACAAATTTATCAACAAACAAATAGAGTGATGACATAATGCTTTTACCTAAATTGATTTGTTCAACTTATTTGATAAACTTCTTTTCTATTCAAATTACTAGAATTAGTTGAGTCACTAAATTGCACCTCTAACTATACTACTATCCTACATTGAAATAATTATGACTTGAAGCTAATGTTGTAAGGTTAATGCTTCATTCGTTCTTTTACGTACACAATTATGTACTATACTACTATCCGATTATGATATCCGATCCCGACCGAATCCGTCGGTATCCACTCCGTATCAGAATCTTCGAATAATCCGAATTAGATATCAGTATCCAGGACATCAATATCCGACTCGAATCCCGAAAAAATATGGGTTAGGATACGAGGCGAGCAATATCCGTCCGTGTCGGCGTACTTTCTGCGTTAGGGTACCCTCTCCGCCGCAAAAGCGATCAACATGGCGGTCAACATAGCAGACCCCGTGGCCCCAACGGCGGTGGCGAGCATACTCGCCGCCGGCGGTGGCGATCACGTGGCGCCCGGCGGCGAGTGGCGAGCAAGCCCTGCTTCGCCCGCGAAGCGATCCACGTAGCCTCGGCGGCGGTGGCGAAACACGCCTACCGCGCCCGTGGCGATCCACGCTAACCGGCGGCGGTGGCGAAACGCACGCCTTCGCGGCGAGGCGATCACGTGGTGCGGCAGCGAGTGGGCGGCGGTGGCGAAACGCCTGCCGCCGGTGAGCGATCACGTGGCGCCGCGGCGGTGGCGGCTTGCGCCTGCTTCGCCGGCGAGCGATCCCGTGGCGCCCGGCGGCGGTGGCGATCACGCTCTGCTCGCCCGTGAGCGATCCACATGGCATCCGGCGAAGGTGGCGAGGCGCCCTACTACTCGCCGCCAAGACAAAAGGTGGTGCAAGGTGGCTTTCACCTCGGCTCCTTCCTCTCGTACTGTTGCTTCGGCGGCGGGGCGGTGGTGTCGACCGCATAGCTGCAAGGATTTCTGCTATAACCCCATTCCTCGGCGCCTCTCACCAACCTATCAAGAAGGTGTCTTATCCCGGCGGACCAAAGGCGAAGCCATCGTCGGCATTTAATGAAAGGTGGGAGGCGGGACAAAGACAGAAGGGTAATAAATTTATGAAGATAAGCATGATGACCCTCCTTGGTACTGCCTGGCCGGGCTCGGCCTATATAAGGGCCCTCGGGTGCATGGGGAAAAATCGAGACTAGAAGCGAGCAAGCAAAGAATTCGTAGTGGAGCCCAAGGGCGAGCTTATGTAAGGAGAGCTTTGTACTAACCGGCGTACTCTTTAAGCAATCTAGCAGAAGTAAGGCTATTACCCAAGGCAAAGGGGCCTGAACACAGGTAAAATCTTTGTGTCATCCCTAGTTAAGTGGCAGGAATCCTCGGTGGGGAGTTCCTAGGGTTTTCACCCTCTAGTTTAGCCACCAAGGCGTCCTCCTTCCGAACAAAACCCATCGTAGACTAGGGCTGTCGGTGGAATACACCCAAGCGGCGCCTGAGTGGGGGCTAGTGGTTGGTTTTTCCGACTAACTCCCAGGCGGACTTCGGCGTTCGCGACTTAGAAGCAAGCCCGTGCATCGAAGATGGCGGATTCTCCGCGAGATATCGCGGGCGAAACAACGACCAAGCGCCTCCGGCCATGGCGCGGTCGAGACCGTCTTGCCCGCCCTGAGCGGTGCCTGCTCCCACAGGCGGTGGAGCAGCGGCGTCGCATGAGCCCGCCATGGGCGGCCCTCCTGCCCCAGAACTTGCGCGCCGCTTGTGCTCTGGACCACCCTCCGGTGGAGTTCGCGGAGACTCCCGGCCACTCTGTGGTGCCAAGCATTCTTGGCCTCGTGGATCGGCCCAACTCGGGTAGGGCTCCCGACGGTCAGTATCGCTTGTACCTTGGCGCCTAAAAGCGCTTGCTGAGCGCTCTCGGGCCTCCGCCACCCTAACTAAAAAGGCCCTGGCGGTGGGAGTCAAAGAAGGGCGTCGCAATCTGGTCCCGGTTCATCGAGGAACTGTGGGGACCTCGCTCTCACCTTGATGAGAATCATGGCGTGTGGTGATGACCTCCGTAGTGCTTCTGCCCGCGCCACGGACCAAAGCGCCCGCAGTAGCGGTGGCATCGGCGATGAGAGTCCCTCCATGGCTCTCATTCTCGGACCAAGGAGGAGTTCCTCCTCGGCTCTCTGAGAGCCGGGCCTCGCGCTCCCATGAGCGGTCTCCGGACGGGCCCCTAATGGCGGCTCGGCTCCCTCTCGGCGTCGGTGTGTGCAGCCTTCTCGGCAATAGGCTGCGCGTGGCGTGGCCGAGACGAGTTCCGCCCGTGGCCATAGAAAAATATGCGGCACCACCAACCGGAGGAGTTCCTCCAAATCTACACAACGATGGTGCGGGCGGTGGCGGATCTGAAAAGGTCATGGCCAACTATCTCCCAACTTGACCTTGACAGCTCTGCCCGCTCCTGGTGCTAAATCTCCCAGGGTCGGTGCACTCGTGGGGAAAGTTATCTTGACATCTTTGTCGCCAATTTTGAGGCTCCTTCATGCAGCCCGGTGTGGAGGATGACCTCCAGCTCGAGCAAGAGAAGAAGAGTCCTTAGCGACTTCATCGAGGCGGTTACGCCATCGCTGCTTTAACACAATCCCCATATCCGAGCAATGGTCGTCTATCGCATAGCCGGGAGGGCGTCGCGATCGCGAAGATGAAGGAGAAGATGGCCACTGTACCATCAACTCCACCTCAGGCTTTTCTCCCTACGCGCACATAAGTGTGCGCGGGCATGAGGCGAGGGGCGGCGCGCCCCAAGGGTGCAAAGGCAAGAGCAGGCCGGGACCTCGAAGGGTTCCGACCGTTCAGCAAGAAAGCGTGATGGAAGCGCGGCGGGAAAACGAGCGGTCAGGCTGCGGTGCGTGACGGCGAAGAACCCAGCGCCTCAAAAAGCGCAAGTGCGTGACCGGCGTAACGATCGCCCGCGATCGGCGCTGATGATCGCCTTGATGCGTGGGAGCGACCGCCGACCGAAAAGGAGGCGAGCCCTCTTGCTGACGATACATAAAACCAATACCCATGACCTGAACAAGCGCCGGGTCGTGGACAAGATAGTGGAGAAGCGGCTCAAGGCGCCGCCCGAAGCGGCGATCAAGATGAAGATCCTCCGCGGCCTTCCGGCGAGGTTGATCATCGCGGTGGCCTACATCCATAGTGGTTAAATCCACCTTCCCTCAACGCCGCCTAACGGTGAAGAAGTCTGCGCCACCTTGTCGAGCTTCGGCGGGTCGGATCTTGAAGTGTAGTGCGAACAAACGCTCACCTTGATCGGTGACCATCCGGCGCCAGCGACAGGGGCATCTCCCGATCGTAGTGTCGCCCCTTGTTTGGAGCGTCGGCTAAGCGCGTCTTTGAGTGGACGGAGGAGTTCTATCAACCTCCTGTCCTCCTCGGCATTCTTGGCGCTCAGATCCCCAGTCGGATCTGCGCGACTCTGCCCTTCTTGAGGGTAGCCCAGAGGCTGGTTTGATGCCCCTAGGTCGGTCGCCTCCCATCACCTTCGGGAGAGGTACCAACTATCTTGCCAGGAGTTGGTGGATTTAGGTCGCCGATTTAGACCTCTAATGCTACAATGCCTGCGTCGGCCGGCCGTTGGCCCGATTCATGGCGGCCACCCACTATCGTACATGGTGGTGAAGATCTGGGAGGCCGCCGCCCCATTGCGATCCCGAGGTGGATAAGGCCGAGGCCTTGCGCTGTTTCAAGTTGCGCATAAGACGGCGGTGCCACTCGCGTCGAGCGCCAGACGCCACTTCCTCGGGAGCCCCTCGGGCTTGGACCAGCGCTTCCACAGCTCGCCGGTGAGGTTAAGGTGGTGCATACTCGGTGAGGTGAGCCGAAAAACCGTCAATGTTGGCGCCAACCTCGGCGCCAAATAGGAAGACGCTCGTCACCTTCCTCCGGTCTAATGTAGGCGTGTTTGCACAGCAAGTGTCCGACATGGCGGGTCCTGAGGGAGGTGATCGAGCACCGTGTTTTCAACGCTCCCGAGACACGTCCGTCCGTGAAGAGTCCGAGGCGCGTAGCGCCAAGAAGCCATTCGGAGGAGGTAGAGAAGCTAATGGTGCGAGGATCATCGAAGTCTCTCATTCGGTGGCTTGCCAACCCCGTGCTCGTTAAGAAGTCCAACGGGAGGTGGCGCATGTGTGTTGACTTCACCGACCTTAACAAGGCCTGCCCGAAGGACCCTTACCCCCTGCCGCGAGTTGATCTCATTGTAGATTCCACGGTTGGGTGTGATCTGCTGTGCTACGGATCGTACTCGGGTACCATCAGTTAGCATGCGCTGGAAGATGAAGAAGACGCTTTGTAACCCCTACGGTATCTCTTGTTATGTAAGAATGGCTTTTGGTTTAAGAATCTGGTTCCACTTACCAACGTGTCATGCATACCTACGCCCCAGATAGGGCGAAATCTTGAGTGTCACGTTGATGATTTAGTTGTGAAGATCAAAAGAGTGAAGCGATCCAAGACTTGGAGAAACCTTTGCTAACCTCGGGAAGAATTGCCAAGCTCAACCCGAAAAATGCGTGTTAGGTGTGCCCTCCGGCAAGCTCTGGCTACGGTGTCCAGGGGCATTGAAGCCAACCACGACAAGATATCGGCCATCGAGCACATGAAGCCGCGGTAGCGACTCAAGCAAGTCCAATGCGGCCGTCTTTGGCCTCCTAAGGCGATTCATTGCGGTTGGGAGAGAAAAGCTTGCCCTATTTGAATCTTTGAAAAAGACAAACCACTTTGAGTGGTGAAGAAGCCAAAAGGCGTTTGAAGAGTTGAAGCGGTACCTCTCCTCTCTGGTCTTTGGTCTCTCTCAAGGCCGGGCGAGCTGCTCTGTTTCAGACATTCTTGCCACCCAGGGTGGTGGCGATCGGGTCAGCAGAGAGAGAAGGCGTCCAAAGGCCGTGTACTACATCGGCAAGGTCTTTGCATTTAAGCGAGAACCCGATACCCACAGAAGCTCGAAGATGTTGTCCGCGATCTGGTGGCGTCAGAAGCTGCGCCATTATTTCAGGGCGAAATTACCATGGTCACGGCCTACCCTCTGCGAAGATCCTCCACTGGCAGAAGCGAGGGTTGGGTTGCAAAATGGGCGGTGGAACTGGGGAATTCAACCTCAAATTCGTGCCTTGCCGCCATCAAGAGTCGGTGGCGGAGTTCATTCTTGAGTGGACTCCGCCACTCGAGCGTGAAGATACTCCCGCCCTCTCCCTGGACCTTATTCTTTGATGGAGCCCTTCAGGTTGGAGGGCGCTTGAGGCTAGGGTTGTCCTGGTCTCCCCGACCGGGGACATCCTCCAGTATGTGGTCGCTCTCGAGTTCAAGGCTACGAACAACATCGCCGAATACGAGGGCCTGCTGGCAGGATTGCGCATCGCTTCGGCGTTGGGCATTCGGCGTCTCCAAGTCAAGGGAGACTCCCTGTTGGTCATCAATCAAGCGCGGAAGGAGTTCCAGTGCTCCGACCCCACCATGGCGGTGTACCTGGCGGAGGTCCGAAAAATAGAGCGTCACTTTGAAGGTTTGGAATATATCCATGTCTCCCGACGCGACAATCACCTTCTTAGACGGGATTTGCAGCTTGCGCCCTCAAAAGCTCTGTTCGGCCGGAGTCTTTGAAGAAAGGCTATCGCGTTGTCCATTATGCCCCCAATTCAAGAGGGGCGATGGTGTATTGCCGCATGACCCCGATTGAGCGGGGGACGGCAGCAAAACCGTTCTTGACCTCCGGCTCGGCGAGGAAAGCGGTGCCATTGTCTTGGCCCCTAGTTAGGGCGGGAAGACGGCGTGCCGCCTCGACCCAGTGCAGGAGGAAAATGGCGGTCTTTGCGGCAACGCCCGAAAGCTTCGGCCCGATGGAGTACGGCGAGTGCAAGTGGTCGCCACACTTGGCGGGAAGATCGGTGGATGGATCCTATCCTAGCCTTCTGCGTGACCGTGATCCCGACGATGATGCCTCGGCTAAGAAGATTGCACGTAAGGCCAAGTGCTATATCGTGGTAGGTGGGGACTCAGACGCCAGGCGGTGACGGAGTTCTCAAGTGCATCACTTTCCGGGAAGCAACCTCGCTCTCGATATCCATGGGCGTGTCAGCGGGGAGCCATATGTCCGACCAAGCGCTAGTCGGAAGCGTTGCCAAGATTTTATTGACCCTCGCCTCCGAGATGCTTGCTGAAGTGGTGAGAATATCTGGCTTGTCGGTTCTTCGCCGAGCAAATCCACCGACCAGCCCGAACTACGCAAACCATCCCGCTCTCACGGCGTTTGCGGTGCGGGGCCGATATCTGGGTCCGTTCCCTGCTGGCCTGCGGGGCTTCACCCACCTCTTCGCCGCCATCGATAAGTTCACGAAGTGGGTTGAGGCGAGGCGAGCAGCGCCATCACGGCCATTGCCGCCATCAAGTTTATCTTGCGGGATCTTCGCCGCCGAGGTCGCCAATCGCATCATCCAAACCACGGGACCCAATTCACAAAGTCTGGCTTTCACGGAATTCGCAGTGATGAAATGGGCACCAAGGTATGCTTTTGCTTAGTGGCCCATCCATGAAGCAGCAGGCAGCGGAAGCGTGCCAACGCTATTTGTCTTTGAAGGGCCTCAAGACAAAACATTTGATCGGCTCCACAAAAGTAGCGCGGTGGGCGGAAGAACTCCGACGTCTTGTAGTCGCTCCACCACCCACCAGCGAAGACCCAGGCGACACCTTTCTTCTGGTATCTGGGGCGGGTATGTTCTCCCCCTCCGGTTGTCGCTTCGGTTCTCGCCTGCGTCTCGGCGTTCAGCGAAGAGGACCAAGAGGATCTCCGTGAAGATGTCAACCTTTTGGAGGAGGTGCGGGATCGTCTTTGCTCTCCGCGCCCTTCGCTTCTGACAAAGTCTCGGTACCACGCCACCGGGTCTCTGAGAGAACTCTTGGCGGTTGGTGACTGGTCTTCTGAGATGGAACACATCTTAGGGTTACTGTGTCTCCCCGATGGGAGGGCCCTTCAAGGTGGTTTCGATATCTCGGCCGGGCGGTCGGGTTAGCGAGGATTTGCGAAGGCGATTTAATTCCTATAACATAGAGTTGTTATGAAATTCTATCCTTGAAGGGATTGTAAGTACCTCATTGCTATACAATTAGACCATGAGGTAAGACTCTCCCTTGGTGGTTGGCGACTTCTGGCGGTTAGTAAAGTTGTTGCCTAGAAGGCTTTCAATTTACCATTGTTGTCCCTTTACGTGCCCTTAGTGGCGATTTTTTGCATGAATATCGCTGGTTCCGTATGTTTGCTAATTCCTTGGTGATCTATAAAGTCACGGTGCCTGTCCGACAAGACTAGGGACGAGGCGGGCTAGATCACGGTGCTCAAGCGGCTCATGCGCCTCGGGTTGGCTCCTGAAGCTTACCCATTGGTTGTCACCATGAGCATCGTCGATCTAGTACCCTCCGAAAGCCCGCCGCTTTGACGACTGACACCGCGATTTGATCTCCAAAAAAAATCGCAAGGACTTAGAAATCAAAAAGGGGACGGGGCTCGCCTCCGTCTTGAGGACCTATATCATTCGGTTTTTCTTGCATATGCCTACTCATTACATTAGTAGCAGTGCCCCAAACTTCTTCGTGGTGGCCAGGGAACTCGGGTTTGATGTGAGCTCCTTCGTGGTCACCCAAGCTTCTTCGTGGTCGCCAGGAGCTCGGTGGCTGGTCGCCCAGTGCTCCTTAGGTAGTCGCCCTAAGCTTCTTAAGTAATTAGCCCACGAGGCTCGAAGTTTGGTCGCTAAGCTCATCGTGGTCGCCCAAGCTTCGTGGTAGCCATGGCGCTTGAAATTGCTGTCCCGAAGTCTCCGTGGTCGCCGGGGCGCTTGGGGCTGGGCCTTGATATAAAAAGCAAGATAAGTGCTCCTTGCCGTATTTTTGACCATTTCCTTATGTGCATGCGCTAAGATGGGTCAAGTTACACGTGATTGTCACAAGTACCAAGAGTTAGCGGCCCTCGTGATTAAAGGAAGTGTGTTAAGAGCGTTAACGTTCGGCACGGCCAAGCAGCCGGGGTGCAAGTTAGGTGTGGTACTCAAACACGGCTCGTACGCCTCGGGTTGGCTTTATGAAGCACCGCTGGTTGTCACCGTCGAGTGTCGCTGGTCTAAATACACTTCCGGAAACTTGTTGCCTTGCCACGTTCTGTTGCGACGCGCTTCGGGGCAATCATCGTGGTCCAAGTTCGGAAAGAGTTTGAACCAAGTGGCAATCCAAATAAAAACCAAGCGCTAAGACCAAGCTATGTCTCGGGCGTCTCTGTCCGGACTCAAGGTCGTTTTTTACCTAAGTCCCGCGTGACTTGTGTGATCATTACCTATGTTTGTAGCAAACATGCGTAATCACTGGCGGGACTCAGGGATGCCGCCCTAATCTAAGCGTTCCTCGAGCATTCCAGCTAAGTTAAAAGGCTGGCCGCCTAACGGTTTAATCTGGCAAACTTGATCACACAAAATGAAAGAACATGCGAAATAGCATTAAACCCAGGAACGTCTGATCTGCTAAGTACCACTTAAGTATTTATACATGCAGGTGGATCAAACAAAAGAAAGAAAAGCAAAAAGCTCGAGGAGGCGCTTGACCCTTCACTCCTCGTCATGATATCGATGTCGCCGCCCCTTTCGTCGCCTTCCACGGCCCGGGGTGGAGACATCCATGGTCGCCGCTCGACTTCTGACATTCGACCCACGTGCTTGGCGGTCATACGCTTTCGCCTCACTTTCGCGTCTCCCTCAATGCCACCGTCACATGCGCCATGGGATCGAGGGTAGCTGCGGCAACCCGGCGAGCGGCGTATAGGTCATGATCATGATCGCGACCTCTCGACTTCTCCTGGTGGAAGCGGCGGCTAGGCTTGGCGGTCCCGAGTGCCTCCGCTGCCTAGTTGGTTGCGTGGAGCAATTGCAGCGCTGAGTCCTCCAATGGCAAGGCTGAGGCCACCCCAAGGGCTCTAAGCACCTCTTCGTGCTTGTTGAAGGCCTTCTTGAGCATGAGCGGGCGGAGTTGCGCCGCGAAGTGAAGGACTCCACCTCCGAGGTCTTGGTGCCGTCTCCGCCCTCTGCGCCGATCCTCGGCCCCTTCGGCCCGCGTCGCATGGCGCTTGACATCGACAGTTCTCTCTTGCGCTTAATGCCGCGTCTCGCGCGTCGCCTCACCGCTCCCATCTGCGGTTAGCCCTCACCGACACCAAGCGCCGGGCGATATCGGCCCGTGCTGGCGGTATGCGGCAAAGGCGGTGCCAGTACCGCGTGCAAGTCATTGAGCTCCGTGAAGAGCTCGGCGTGGCGTTCGGTGGGGGCCATGGCGGTCGCGGTCTGCGAGCTCCGAGGCGGCTGGCGCTAGGATCACCCGCCCGCCCTCTGTCAGCGGTGCGGGGGCACTGGCGAGGCGCTCGGCAACGGTGGGCGCTGGGCGTTCGCCCTGGGCGCGTTCGAGAAGCCGCCTTGGCGGTACCCTCAAGCTGAGACCGGCCATCGGGAGTGTGAGGCCACCTTGTTGAGTGGTGGCCTAGGCTCCCATGGCCGAAGAAGTTGGCGCCGCGGCCGTTGAGGCCGGCGCCGGAGGAGGTATCGGAGTTGACGCCGGGGCGCCGCCGAAGGAGAAGACGTCGGTAGCCGCCGACGATGAAGTCGAGATTGGGCGGCTTGCGTGGCGCCCCCTGAGAGATCCGCCACGGCGAGCTCGTGGCGGCGGTTTGCCCGGCCCACGAACCCTCTGGGATCCGGACCCATGGTGTCCGGGCGAAGCGATCGCCACCGCGCCCGATCGGCCGGCGAGCCGTGGTCCCGATCACCGGTGAACATGGTGGCACCACGCCGGCCCAAGTGGAGTCCATTGCCGGAAGCGATCTCCACACGCCTTAGACGCCCGCATGCTCCAGTTAGCGGCGGGAAGGGCCGCTGCGGAAAAAAGTGCTTGCGGTGGGCCGTCAGATCAAGACAAATGAGCCATCCGCCTGGATCTGCTCCTCCAAGTTTCGCTACTGCAATGGACAAAAAGTAGTCTTGGTTGGTAGGAAACCACAAAAGAAGCATGTCGCGAGAAAAAGCTAAAGAAGAACGAAGACTCACGTCCAAGCCACGTCTTGCGTCAGTCGTCGTCGCCCATGTCTTTCGCCATGCAGATTTAACGCGGTGATGAAGAGGGCGATCCTCCTAAGACCCACGAAGTCGGGCAACCAAACCCCAGATAGTCCGGCTTCCAGTCGGAGGATGCGGGTCGCCATTGCGCTGAGTTCTACCATCTCCTCGACTGGAGAGTTCCAGTCCTCGGTGGCCTCCGCTGCCCCGGCGGGCACGTTCAAGGCGTCAACGCCGTTGTCATCCTTGATGTATAGCCATTCGCTGCGCCATGATTTCCAGTTGGATCGGGGCTGAAAGGCAATGTGGAGGTTAGCCATCCGTCCCTTGAAGTGAAATAGACTCCCACTACTTCATTGTTCGGTGGGGCGCGAGAGAAAGAAGTAGCGAAAAAGTGGAAGATTCGGCATCACCCCCATGAACATTTCACAGAGGTGTGCGAAGATGGAAAGAAAGATAATGGAGTTGGGAGTGAGGTGAAGGTGGTGGATCCCGTAGAAGTGAAGGACGGTGAGGAAGAACTCGGAAAATGGCGGGACCAGGCCCGCCATCATAGCCCAAGTATGGAGAAGGATTTCGTCAGAAAGGCACCGCGGTGTGGCGGTCCCCGCCCGGAAGCGGAAGGTGCCCTCCGACGTTAGGATGGCCATTCTACCCACTGCGTGGGAGTCCGCGGTGGAGGCTGGGATTGCAGGCGCCATAAAGAAGACAAAGGTTTTTCAAGCAAGAAGAGTGAAGTGAAAGTTGGGGTGCGCAAGGAAGAAGAAGGCGTAAAACCGTTTCATACAGATGAACCTATCTATATATGCGCCCATGCACGACGGTTCATGAAGAGACAAGATCGTGCGTGCCTGTCCCGAGAAAAATCTGCAGTCTACGCTGGAGGAGGCAAAGGCGGTCGTATCCTCATAGTGGTGGCCCCACCCAGAGCACGCTAAACATTTAATAAAGGTTCTAAAGTAAGCTTTGGCATGCGCTCGGGGCGGGCCGGGGGCTGTCACAGATTGCTACTGGGGTACCTCTCCACCGCACGCTTGATCAACATGGCGGTCAATATGACAGACCCACGTGGCCCGGCGGCGGTGGCGAAACACGCTCTGCTCGCCCGGCGGCGATCACGTGGCGCCCGCGGCGGTGGGCGAAGCACGCCGCCGCTTCGGGCACGTCCACGTGGCGCCCGACGGCGGTGGGCGAAACGCCTACTTCGCCCCGGCGCAGCGATCCCGTAGCCGGCGGCGGTGGCGAAGACGCCTCGCCGCTTCGGCGAGCGATCCACGTGGCGCCCGACGACGCGTGTGGCGAAAGACGCCCTACTACGCCTGCGGGCGGTCCACATGGCATCCGGCGAGCAGGTGGGCGAGGACGCCCTACTCCGCCCGCCGCAAGACATAAAGGTGGTGCAAGGTGGCTTCACCTCGAAGGCTCCTTCCCTATCGCACCGCTTCAGGCGGCGGAGACGGTGGTGTCGGTTATCAGCTGCAAGATTTACGCTACAAGCCCATTCCTCTGACGCCTCTCACCAACATATCAAGAAGGTGTCGCATCACGGCGGGCCGGGCGAAGCCATGCGTCGGCATTTAATGAGGCTGGAGGAACGGGACAACACAGGAAGGGGTAATAAATGTATGAAGATAAGCATAATGACCCTCCTTGGTACCTTGCGGTACTTCGGCCTATATAAGGGCCCTCGGGTGCATGGGGAAAAGGGGTCGAGAGACGAAGAGCGAGCAAGCAAAGAATTCTGTATGGAGCCCAAGGACGAGCTTGTAACCGGAGAACTTTGTACTAGCTTCGCGTACTCTTTAAGCAATCTTGCAGAAGTAAGGCTATTACCCAAGGCAAAAAGTGCGAACACAGGTAAAATCTTTGTGTCATCCCTAGTTAAGTGGCGCGGAATCCCCTGGGGAGTTCTAGGGTTTTCACCCTCTAGTTTAGCCACCAAGACGCCTCCTTAGAACAAAACCCGTCTCAGAGACTAGGATCTGCTCGTGGAATACGCCGACAATCCGTATCCGATCCGGTTTCACCCCTAGTCAGAACGGACGACACTTGCTATCATCCAGTACTATCTTGCAAGTTGCAACATCACTTAAATGCGAATCACAAACCTTCGCAGCATTCATCAAAAAACACTCGACACTGTAGAGTCAGGTACTGCAGTTGGATGTGAACTCGTCTGACACGCGGTATTTAGGCCCAGTTTGGAATGCACGGGCCTGGTCACGCCGACGCGGTGTACCGTACCTCCCGGCCGGAGGTGAGGGACAGACATGTTTCGACAAGCTGGGTGTCTCAGGTCAAATGCTTTCGCCGACCATGTCTTTGTCGGTTTATTTACCAATGCAAACTTCGCAACTCCCTGTAATCTCTCTTATTAAAAAGATGTCTCCCATCAATTTCCCCGTGCCTTAGGAAGATCCAAAACCTGATCACAAAATCAACTTTTAAAACCACGAGTGGCAACATGTGACCGACCGTTCGGTTCATCGTGTGGCCACTGGCCAGTTAATAGCTATGTATTTAGATTCAGAGGATCGAGTGGTAACTTTATAACTTTAGTGGTTACTAGGGGAGACCGGCAAGTCTCCGAACACCACGAAAAAAACATCGGTTGTCCCTTGTCTCTTTACTTTCAAGCATTTACATTATTGCATATTTATCAATTGCTTGATTGTATTAGAATTGCTTAGTATCAATTGATTGTTCAATATAGCAATTCTAGTGTAGAGACTTAATTTAGATAGTGCACTAGTGAGCTTAGTTGATTTAGGCTTTAAATTGTCAAAACTTATTTATCGCTTCCGCATTATCTTTGATTAGGTTTTGACATTGGGGTTGATTAGAGCGAAATAGTTAGTGAGCGATTAATTTCGTAAAACGCCTATTCACCCCCCCTCTAGGCGCATCCTCGACCCTACAACCACCTCCCCCATCTCTTGACTCCAACAAAATTATGCTAGTGTCTAATTTAGGGAGAGGCAGATAAAATTTGTTAGGACTTTTATGCAAAGGGAAAAGAAGCGATACTAATTATTCGTGCGCACGCATTGTTCGTACTGGAGCACATATGGCGCTGGCTTAGGCATCATGAATCCACCTCCCTAGATCGCCTATATTTTCTCTCAGGCTATTGCGTCTTTACAAATGATCAACTTAGTAATCATAGCTTAAACATTACAGATTTATGTCTGTGCTAACAAAATACTTTTTAGCATATATAAAAAAGCATCGGACACGGCATTCACAACAGACTGATCATGCAGTTAATTAACCAAAGTAAAGAAATAATAATCCTTGATTAGCGATGCTATAGTGGTAGAGACTTTAAGAAAATAACTGTAGGCTGTATTTTTCCTGGAGAACCAACATATGAGACACGTCGATGCCATACTATCTAGACCTCTCAGGGGCAATGGATCAATGGAAGAAAATTTTAAAGATAATTGAGTTCAGAAATGAATTCAATACCAATCTACCTGATGACAGCTGGGAAAAACAAAAGCAAAAGGCACAAGATTGACCTGTATCGCAGCAATGCTGGGAAGGAGAATCTGTGATTAAGAGTCATGCGAGCAAATATAAGTACATACAAATGCAGTTCAACCATAAGGTCTGACAAATCTTACAACCCAATAGAGAGTTGAGATAAACAAGATTTCACAAATAAATCAATCAAGCTGCCCACAAATCTGGATTTCCATGATAGCCAATATACATACATCGCTACCCAGGCTACAGTAACAAAAGATTGAACCCTGCAGCCCAGTCTATGTTTGAGCTAAACAGTTTCCAATTTTTTCAATGTTGTGCCAAGCAAGCCAATTCTGTATTTCAAGTGTTAAGACCGGAATTTATCAACCCCAAACAGCATTCTGGCACCAAATCATGAATCCGCACACTCTGCTCTAATAATAAAGGAATACCAATCCGGTACAGATCTTCACATCGACTATCGAACAAATGAAAGTAACACGAAAAAACTTACGTTTTTGTCAAAATATGGTTTACCTCACCAGTTGAAAGCTGAAAATATGGTTTACCTCATCAGTTCCTCTTCTAATTTTTTGGCATCTAACTGACGCCTTCTACAGTAAACATATACATGTATTAGAGCTACAAGAAATTCCTCCACGAAAAGGACAACTTCTATATCAGTATTAATGCCTAACCTGACCACATATATCCCATAGATATGCAGAGAGTGCTTGGAGAGATTCTATGTGGCAGTCTCAGCACTTCCATTGCAAAACAAATATGTTACAGGATAACCCAAAAGCTACCTACAAACATTGTGACATGAAACAATCATTGAGAGAGACCAATTCAAATGTCAAACTTCACCAACATAGCAAACATAAGAATGGGCTAGACATTTCCTTTTGATGTTAGAAGAATAAGGAAAAAAAAGGTTACCATGTTTTATAATGAGGCAGTTTTGATTTCCAGGTGTTCAAGTAATGGTTTCAGTAGATTAACATTCCATGGTTGCGGGTTTGATGAACCAGAACTTACCCGTTCAGAGAAAGCAAGGCAATTTGGGCGTTATCTAGGAAGGCACTCAGATGAACAACCAGTAAGGTCCTGTAGGTAATGTGAAAGCCAGTGCACTCCACATCAGTAGTTCTCTCTGGAAGTTTTGATTTTGATATGTTGTTCCATGTTGAACACCATGCAGATCTACAGCTGTGTCAACAGGAATTTGGCTGAAAACAGATTTTGGATAGATACAAGCTCCAACACAGTGCCATCCTCTTCTGCGTTTGAAAGCAGCTGCACAAACAGAATAGTCAGTAATATAAAAACAGGACAATAGACAAAATAGAGAAGTATGATCTGAGTGAAGGTAAAGACTTTGCAATAGCTTTTCTCTAGGTCCACAAAAGCTAGCTGGTACTGCCACCTTGCATTTGGTGATGCATGTTCAGGAAGTGCTTTTACATGAATCAAGTAAAGCATATCTTTAATAACCACGACCCTTAGCGGATTCAAGATACTCATTTCCTGCAAGTAACATATAATATTAACATGGCTGAATTAGACGCACACGAATGCATGAACATATGGCTGTAGTTGAAAGAATCTCTAGCGCAGATTACAGATTGATTAAAAAAGAATTTGAAAAATGAAACAGATGACATGCCTCAAGTATGGCATAAAAATAAAGGTTGAGATGGGAGAGCGATTAAGCAACAGCAATTAAAGGCCATCAATCAAGATATTTGTCCTGAATGTAACTGTTTGATGACAAAGCAACATAAAAAGTTCTAGTCATTTGTTAGGATCCATTGAACTTATGTCAGTCCACATAAGGCTATAACTCTTTTTCATGGAACAACAAGGGCTTGTACTGCTTGCTCAAGGAATTAGTCACATCGCATCAGATGCCCACTTGTGTCAAATTTCAACAGCGAACGGAAGGATAACTTCCCAATATGACTTACAATGCAAGGGAGTGATGCTACGGATGGAATTATTATTTCTAGCAATAGTTCCTCGGTGGGATGATGATGACTGGCAATGGAGGACAAAATGCTTAATGTGAATTCGGTAAAAAAAAGCTTAATGTGAAATGGCTGGCTCTATGTGTTATACCAGTAAAGAGAATTAAGCAAATCGAAATCGATCAATTACCTGCCGAGCGTGATGCAGCAGGGTGCAGAGATTCTCTTGTAGTTGAGGCATTGTGCCACCATAGTCCATCAGTACTACAGGCCGCAACCCGGTACAGAGGAACAGGATATCCGCAGCCGTTGCAAGTGAATGGATTAGAGGGATGGGTAGGTACACACCGATTTGGCCAGTCTTGGGCTTCCAGACGACCACGATGGAGGCCTTCTCGGGGTTCTCCCCCTTTCTGGTTCCCGGCTTGGGGGCGTACACGTCGTACAGAACGATAGTGTCATCTGCATAGATAAACAGGAATGAGCAACCGAGCATAGCAGCGCTGTAAGGAAGCGCAGTGTATAAAGCAGCCACCTTGAGCCCAGCGCGCTGTGCCGTGGCCGCGGTCGAGGGGATTGCGGAATTTGCGGGTGCAGGAGAATGGCCGGAGCTGGTTCGGGCGCCGCCCGTCCGTGTGGCTCCCCTCCATCCTCCTCTCCGTGACGAGACTGACTGATGCGCAGGCGACAGCGACGCGGCGGTCGATTCCCTCGCACAAGATCCCTAATAAGCCATCGCAGCGATTCCCTCGCACACGCCGCCGCGGCTGATGTCCTGAATAATACACATACGAGGGAGGTCTAGAAGCCTCCGCGACAGCCGGAGGCCGAGGGCTCCGGTAGAGCGAAGCGCGGCGGGACCTCCAGGACAGCCGAAGGTCAAGGGCTCCGGTAGCGCCCAGGCCCCGGGGGCCGAAGCGCGGAGGGGCGACGACTGAGCGCGAGCGGCGCACGCGAGGGCAAGGAATGAGAGAAGCGAACGGGGACGGAACAATCGAGACGAGGAGAAGCGCGAAGCGTGCGGCGAGGGAGAGCAACGGCGGCTGCGGAGGCGGCGACGAAGGCACAGGCGAAAGAGGCGCGCGAATGGGGAGTAGGGATCGCGATGGCGAGGCGCCTGAGAGTCGGACGCGAGGACGCAACGGCGAAGGTGGCAAGGGCGAAGGAAACGCGATGGTGACGCCTCTCGTTCCTCGCAGTATAAGGAATGCTGGACGAGGAAGCTTCTCGCGAGGGCACGCGACGCGCGAGGGAAGGAGCGAGCCGAGCCGCGCGCGAGGGGAGCGGACGTGGCACGGTCCTCCGACCGGGAACTCTCCCAAGTTTAGGAAAGGTAGTATGTATGGACCATCAGAAAGTAATGATTCGAATTTTAGCTAAGGTTACGGAGGCATTCAGTGAGACTTTAGCGAAGAGTACTGTAGCAAGAACTGTAGCACGGTTAAGCACTGTTCTAATATCCAGCTTTTGGTTGTTTCCATCGAATGGAGTTCACGGTGGGTAACGAAGTTGCTCTGTCCCTGAGAGGCAGTGCCGGCCCTGAGGGGCGCCCGGGGGGGGGGCGAGCGGGGCAGCCGTTTCAGGCTCTTCAAATCATGGGGTTCACCTCGCATACGTATCTTAAGATTCAAGATATCAGATATATAATAGTATAATATATATAGTTAGTAGTATTTATTGCTTGATATGAATACATTTTTTTGGATACACATTGAATGTTTATTAGTAACACTTATATATATATATATAGGGAGAGAGGAAGTCTTTTCCGTACTCCCGGGAGTACATACTCCCACCTCTAATATACCACTTAAATATGCATTTTATACTCCTTTATCACTTTCGGTATACTCCAATAATAATTCTAAAATACTCCAATACAACATGATTAAAAAAATTTCATCAATATATATATATATATAAAAGAAAATGATTCCATACTCCTGGGTGTATGTACTCCCACCTCTAATATATCGTTTAAACGATGTTGTTATACCTCTTTATCCTTTTGAGTATACTCTAATACTGATTATAAGATACTCCAAAGTGAGTTTCATTAAAAATTTCATTAAAATTCACCATTTATAGCATAATTTGTTTACATATTCCTTATACATATGGAAAAGGGTATGTAGCAAAAAAATAAAGAGTCAAATGAAATTTTTTTAATCGTGTTGTATTGGAGTATTTTAGAATTATTATTGGAGTATACCGAAAGTGATAAAAGAGTATAAAACATTTATTTAAGTGGTTCCTGAAGATATATTAGAAGACCTCTATTTTAAATCTCGTTCCAGGTTCCTGAAATCTCAGGACCGCCACTGTCGAGAGGGGTATAGGTGCACGGTTGGAGAAATGACAAGCACCAGTTAGACTCCGTGATTCCGTCGCATTTAAAGGGAGTCAAAATTATTGAAATGTTACATGAAGTACAGATGTAAAAGGAACTCAGATTTCCAGGTTCTGGTGCCCATCCATCTCAACAGATGGCATGTCAAAGAAATAAAGATACATTTGTCCTTAAAAAACGGCATCAGGTACTCAGGTAGATCCGCAATCTCAATCTCCAATCTTACACAGATCAGAAGGTGCCTATGTGGTGTCCTCAGCTTTCGCATTCTTAGCATCTTGGCTGATGAAGCTTCTGCTCTATTTGTTTGATCGTTCTTCTGGGCAAGGTTTAAAATCCCGGCAAACTTTTGGAAATTTCAGTTGGAGACGAGATTCCAAATCCCAGCCATATAAAAAAATTGAAAAAAAAAAAAATTGCTATAGTGATTTCAAAAATTTGAAAGCTTGGTAATTTTGACCCGATTTCAACTTTTTTGGGCTAGATTTAGGACAATATCTTCAAAGAATGTCACCTTCCATGTTTTTCTAAAAAAAACAAAATTTTGAGATGTTTTATAAAAAAATAACAGAAACATTGTCAAATTTTATAAAATATACAAGCTTGATCATGGTGTCAAAAATTTATAGTACTAATTTTAGCAGTCCAGGTCAAACAAAAAATTTCAAAAGAATTTAACTTCATTTATTATGTTTGAAAAATCAAAAATAGAAGGAACATAAATGAGACAATAATCTTGTCAGAATTTTATAAATTCCCTCTAGTGTGATCATGATCAAAAATTTTAGGAGAGATTAAGCCTTACCTCAGCATCCTTCTATAAAAGTTTCAAAAATTATAAACCTATTTTGGTTGCTCAATAAAAACTATGGAAGCAACACATGTACTCAGCCATTTTATTAGAAATTTAGGATAATAGCACTTTCATAATTTTTAAAAATTACTCAAGCTTGATTATCATTTAAAAATTTTATAGAAATATTAGTGATGCGTCAGGACCATGCACAAAAATTTTCAAAATTTTCTAACACAGTTTGAACCATTTTTCATTCGGTTGAATTTTATTGAGATTTCGTAATTTTGGCCAAAATTTCAGAAATCCCGACCCAAAAAATTCCGGATTTAAATTTTTATTTTTGAATTTCGTCCAAAATTCTGAAATCTCACTAAAATTTTGGATTTCGATCCCCTCTGTGATATAGTCCGAAAACGAAATTTGAAACATTGCTTCTGGGCCCTTATCAGTGCGCGTCTTTGCCCGGGGACGCATTTCACGTACTTGGCGTGGCGGTATCATGAAAGGTTCAAATGGGTGATCATCTCTACTATATAAAGTGAGAGTTTTTTCCCACATCATTTTATCAAAATTACCCACCTTTACCACTGTTTTTTAATTACCCATCTTTGCTCGCGTCACTTCATCAAAATTACCCATCTTTGCCACTGCTCTTTAATTACCCACCTTTGTCCACGCCACTTCATCAAAATTACTCATATTTACCACTGCTCTTTAATTACCTACCTTTGCCACTATTAGTGCTCTTTGCAAATAAACTTTTTATCGCAAATTGAGTTTCCGTTGCAACGCACGGGCACATGGCTAGTAGTAAATAATAAGGGTGAGTAAGAGGAATGGTGGGTTGGAGTTGCTCTTGGTTAACTTGCATTGCTTCTTAGTTAAGGCATACGTACGAGCGCATGCTGTCATCATTCACTCAGGTTTACCAAAAAAATCCGCTCAAAAAAAAAATTTGGTCATGTCACTATGTCGTGGAGAGAAACTACTCCATTCCAAACTACAAATGAGACTTTTGAATAGGAGAACGGGTACTACTTAATACTATACCTTTCAAATTCACCAAAATTATTTTCGCTCCAAAAGAGTTCAACAAATTCCAAACTTATAGGATTCTCAATCTACCATTTTGAATTTTCCATGTTATGGCCAGAGGTGAAAGATAGTGATACAATGATAGCTAATGCTCAGTCTAATTTTAGTGCCAAATAGCCTGAGGAACTGTCTCATTTCCTTTGAGCCAAATGTATATGTATTTTTTCTCTTAAGATAGTTAGAAAACTACTTTCTAGGACCCTTGTTTTTGTTCTTATGATTTCAGAACACACACCATTTATATATACTTAATTCATTTTATTAAAATACCGTGAAATATCAAATGTATAAGTATCATGTGAAATGTGTAAGTATATATGAAATGTCAAATGTATAAGTATCATGTGAAATGTGATCTTTACTTGTCGATAGTATTTGGCCTTTTGTTGATCTATTTTCGTTAATTTTCAGTGCCTTCTTCTAGCCTAAGAAACAATGATGGCAGACGAAGGGTCTGATCAAGAAGAATTTATGAGAAATTTAATTGCGGGAGCTGATGGTCATGAGGCGAGGGAGCCTGAACCTACCCTCGTGGATCAACCCGTGGCCACTAAGGCCGACGAGACCACAGAGCACGATGAGGCCGACGAGGTAACAATCAGTTTCGTTTATGATTGTCGGTTTCACTATCATGCTAAGCCAACATTCTGACCCGTTCATGATTGTACCATACTTTCAGATCGGTCAACCAAGCAGGCAATCACGTCAGCGAGGTCGAAGCAAGAAATCGAAGGCAAGACACGTTATCACCGAAGTCAGCAAGAACGACCAACCTCTTGCACCCTTGGGGGCGCTTGGGCCGTTCAATTCGGCATGCGGCGTCCACGTTAGGGACCACGTGCCTATTAGTATAGCGAAATGGGATCAGATCCCTGAAGATACGAAGAACATGCTTTGGAACGATATGAAGTAGACATTCACCTTCCCCCAAGGGACCGAAGAGAAGGTGAAGAGTTACACTCTGAAGAAGATGGCCATCACATTCCAGACTTATAAAAAGAAGTTGAACACGGACTATATCAAGAAGAATCGAATGCCCAACTTTAACAAGTACCCAAAGTTGCAGGATCATTGGGATGCGTTCGTGAACTACAAGATTTCGGACGAAGGTCAAAGTTTGAGTGAGAAGAACAAGCTGAATGCACATAAGAAGAATTACCACCACCGACTCGGCCTTGGTGGTTACCGCCAAGCAATACCCAAATGGGAGAAGAGGGAATAGGACCTGCTAGTGAAGGGTGTTGCACCCGCAATAATGGAATGGCCCGATAGAGCAAGGCATTGGTTCTATGCTCACGGCATGGTGCTCCTTGACGATGAAGGTAATGCGGTGTTTGGGAGGTGTGCGAGATGTGGATAGAAGGCTTGTACAGTGATCAAGGAGGTCTTCCCAAGGCACCTTCGTGCCAAAACAGATAGAACGACGAGCTAACAAGGGCCCTACAAAACCCAGAGCACCTGGACGACACGAGACGTTGGCGTCGTCCCGTGGAAGGTTGGTTTCTCTCAGGACGCCAAGATCTATAGGCGTCGGGTGAGAAGCAAGGCTTGACAAACATAGCAGCTCAGTGCACTTGAAGAATGCCTGAATCAAACACAGGAGAGAATGTAAGAAGAGATCTGAAGATATGTGCAGTTGGCCTTGAGCCAACAACGGGAGACGGGCTAGGAACCTCCAAGTAATCCTAACATCATCCCCTCAAATGCAATGTGAGCAAGCAATGGCTCCGATGGGCTACCCAAGGCAGACTTGGACCACTATCCCAGAGCGATATCAAGCGTTGGATACTTTGTGAGCTACACGTCCAAGCGCGGAACCTCTTTTTCAAGCGGCCACGGCATGGCTCACCAAAGGAGCGTGGTAGCTCATCCATGGCCAATGAGACACTGGTCAGCTACTCCAAAGTCTCGGTGGAGGAGGTTTGCCCAGGGTACGAGGACCTTGACCTCGAAATTCCCGAAGGTGACGGGACTACGAAACTAGGAGAGGCGATACACAATTTCATCCTGTGGCGCAAACGGTACATAATTTTTTGAGATAACATGGACGTGTTCTCTCCGTGAAGAAGCCTGACTCCTACACTACCTCCCACACACATAAGCCCCAGAAGAAACCCGTCTCCTCCCAAGAAGGCGCCGACTCCTACACCACCTCCCACTAGGGGTGAAAACGGATCGGATACAGACGGATAATAGCTCTACCATATTTGTTTTCATATTTTTTCTCGGATGCGGATACGGATACGGATAGTTCTGACATCTTAATACGGATACTGGATAGTATCGAATACTTGATACGGATCAAATACGAATCGAATCGGATACGGTTTCGAATATTTATCGGAACATGATAATCCTTTTAAATTGTACATACAAAATCAACAGAAACACATAACTAATGATTTGATCAAAATATTATTGAAAATTGAACAAATGTAAGTATTTTCATTCATTTAGACAATAGTTAGATACCATGTTGCAAACAAAATTATATAAGGTTTAGTTTATCACACACATACGATTAGTTTATCATACACATATATTAAAACACAAAATAAAGGCAATCCTTGCTCAAAGATACAAATAAAAGCAAACACATAACACACTAAAAGATTGAAAATACTTAGATATCATATCTCTAGGAAAAGTATATAACACTTACATGTAATGACTCAAGATTTATATTATTAGTTGAATTATGTTTAAAATAATAAATTATGTATTTATAAGTTTTATGCATTTTAGCTACTTATTTAATATATTTTCCTATCAAGAATAGGGTTTTTGAATTTTTGAGAAAAATTAAAACTGGTAAAATCTTGAAAATAATTTTAAAAATTTTATATTGTTACTGGAATTTTCTTAAAAAATTTCATAATTTTTGTAGTTGGTTTGCTAATTTTAATAATTGAAACTTGCTTTAGAGATTAATTAAATTAGAAAACAATTCTAAAATTAAAAAACCTTTTTAGGCCAAAAGAGTAGTTTTGGCTCAGCCCATATGCCTAACCGGATATCCGACCCACTATTATCCGGATTATCCGAATCTGTATCCGTATCCGACGGATAATGAGCTACCGAATCCGTATCCGTATCCGTATCCGATCCGATACTATCCGACAAATATCCGATCTGATAGAATCCGTATCCAAAAATATCCGGATCGGTCGAAAAATCTCCGAATCGTTTTCAACCCTACCTCCCACACACATAAGCTCTAGAAAAAGCCTGTCTCCTCCCAAGAAGGCGCCGACTCCTACATCACCTCCCTAATACATAAGCCCCAGAAGAAGCTCGTCTCCTCCCAAGAAGGCGCCGACTAAGACAAACAAGCCAACTCGGCCAGCAGCTCCCAAGAAGATGGGGTCCTCCACCCAATCCAAGAAGCTGGCTCCACTTCTGAAGCGGGCCTATGATATGACCGACAAGGAAACCAAGAAGATAGTACAAGGCGAGGTAACTAAATTTTTTAAACCCAAGTCACCAGAGAAGAAGGTTCAAACTGGCACAGAAGAATTTCACAAAGGCTTGAGGACTATTAAAAATTTGAAGGATCAAAAAGAAATGCATCGCCTATTAAACTACGAGCGCACATTGACTAAGAAATACCACAAGAAGAAGACGTCAGAGGAGAGGATGTCAGCTGAGGAGAAGGCCAAGGAGATGCTAAAATTCTTCGATGAAATTGGACTTGATGCAGATCAAGTATTAGGCACGGCGAAAATTAAGAATGCCCAAGTAAGATGGCCATTTACACCGGGCGCATCATTGGTCAGGCGTGAGGAGCTACTCCAGCTAACAACAAAGATGCGGCAATTCCATGAATGGTACTTGGAAGCGGCTACGTATGGTCTAGATTTATTCGCTGTCAAGTACAAGGAACAAGATTTTTTCCACAGGGACGATGAATTTTATGTCGAATGGAACATCATGTATGATCTATACCAGACAGACGCCCTCGCCACGGCCATGCTGGGTTGCTGGACTCTGTAAGTGTCTTATTTACAAAAAAACTATCGTGTGCACCCTTGTACTATACTAACTTGCAAGTTTAACTAATTTCTTCTTATGTAGAATGGAGATACAAAGATGTCGAAGGGATCGTATTTTTGACATAGGCTTTATGGACCCAGTAATTATCAACGAGACAACTGTTATAGACTACCCAAGTGAAACAGAGATTAACATATACAATGCGTTAATGGGACAAAAATATAAGTCAAAGATATATCTACCTTATGCATTTGAGTACGTGATTTCGTACCGCCTCGTTCTACTCCTTTTTCATAATACGATGTTAGAACTAATTAGTTATCTATGTTGACATATATATGTACAATTTTCACTGGATTCTTCTTATGATCGACCTAGATTGTAACCTGATTACAGTTATGGACTCGAAAAGGAAACCAGTTAAAAGGTTTCAAAACTTTATCGACATGCTCAACCGGTATTAATTCTTGTTCCTTTCAGTTCTATTTCCTTCCATTTGAAACAAATTCTAATTATGTATAATTTATAATCACATGTGTAGTGCATTCACACGGTTCCGTGCTAAAAACATGGGTGTATTCAAGGAGAAATTTGATATTACAATTGCCTTTCAAGTACGTATATCATAATGCTAGCTTTTTAGTTAGTTGACTTAATTTCCTTGCATTCATTTCACGCTATCAATATTTTTCACCGCAGATCTTGAGATAGCTGTTGGGCAACAATTTATGCGACTAATATGTATGTGAGCTTATGCACACCCAATCCGTCACGTATCGCATGTTAAAAGACGACAAGGGGGTGAGTAAATATAATTACTAGCTTTAATGATGTTTAGGTACTCCTTATATCTTGTACAAATTCAAGGATTGATTAGTTAATGACTTAATGACAGGTGCCTCAATATTTGGCGAATAAGGATCGGAACTCTCACGGCCGCGAGTGAGAGCAATCAAGAACAACTCGTCGGTTTCATTTACTTATGAGGTCATAAATACTGATCCAGCGAAGTTTCACTTAACCAAATGTAAATAGGTTGGGCCCTTTGATAAGGACCGTGAACTGTCGGGGTCAACGGCTAGCAATAGCGATGCACGTAAAAGATCTCGATGCGAATGTATGAGAAGAAAGACTAAAGTTGTAATTAAAGTTGTTAATGAATATTCTGTGATCCCGATCGATGAACAGTAAGAACTAATATGTGTACATATTGTAATACATTAGTTGTAATTAAATTTGTTAATGAATGTTGATGATTTAATTATCATCGGATGTGCATGATTGATTATATGTGCTTTAATTAGTTGTGATTTAACACACACATATATATAATAGCTAGTGGGACAGTTGGAGACACTAACCGGTACTAATGAAAGCCTCATCAGTACCGGTTGGAGACACCAACCGGTACTGATAAGGGTCTCAGGGGTTCATGATGCGCTACCACGTGTGATCTCCAACCGGTACTGATACTCTATCAGTATCGGGTGAGGGAACCGGGACTGATGTCCTTGAGCATCAGTCCCGAATGGCTTGTACCAGTTCAAAAACTGGTACAAAAGGTCGTTTTAACCGATGCGAATGCCAATTCTGTAATAGTGCTCCTGTCTGTTGATTTTAGGGGTGGCAATTGTACCCGCGGGTTCGGGTACCCGCGGGTTTTGCACCCGATCGGGTCGGGTTCGGGTTTTAATTTTTACTCGTGGGTTCTTTGAGTCGGGTACCCGAAATGGGTTCGGATCGGGTTTGGGTTTTAATTATCATTCGCGGGTACCCATCGGGTACCCGAAATACTGATATACCCATCGGGTACCCGTTGGGTTCTGGGTACCCGCCGGGTTTGGGGTCGGGTTTCGGGTACTCGTCGGGTTTGACTCGGGTTTTTGGGTTCGGGTTTCTTGTCGGATCGGATTTTGCAAAACCCACATCCGACTCAACCTATTGCTCCACCCTATTACACAAACCCGCTCGGTGCACGTCGGATTTCGAAAATACCGCCGGGTTCGGATTCGGGTATAGATTTTTACCCGATATGGTATTCGGGTTCGGGTTGGGTTTTTCAATTCGGGAAAAATCCGTGCCCGACCCGATCCGCTACCATCTCTAGTTGATTTTGTCAAGATTGCATGCATGCATGTATAACAACTCCCTTGAACCAAGCTGCATGCTCTAACTGTTTTGATAAATCACGTATTGGTTGGTGAGAGTACATATACCCGTAGTATCAGATTCATTTTTCTATATATATATATATATATATATATATATATATATATATATATATATATATATATATATATATTCCACGATCAAACCTGTTTTTAGGAACAGTACACTTGACTGGTATGCATGGAATGGTGGCTGCAGGCGGACGCCTCTATATATAAGCCCGCCTGCCCGCCCGCTGGCATCATGCACCGTGCAAAGATTTGAACGAAGCCAACGTATGTGCTAAAATCACTGCACACGCAGTGTAGGCACATGCATGCATACACTTCTCGTTATAATTAATCTAGTAATTGTGTACTTAACGTACGTCGATATATTCGCGTCCTTCTGTAAACTAGCGTACGTACGACATGACACAATACACAGACGGCGTCCCGGCAATGGGGATGGCCTTTTTGGCCGTCATGGGTGTGACCGTGTGACTCTGCTGGCCGCAGCGACGGTCGCCGCCGGCGTGACGCGATGCTGCCGCCAGGCTCCATGGGCCCGCACTACAAGAAACAGTGAGAAATTCGTGGGTCAAAAAAAAACCTACGAATTTATTAATTTAAATTCGTCGGTTTTAAAAAAACCCACGAATTTAATTAAATTCGTGGGCCACATGCAGAGACTTGCGAATTTAATTAAATTTGTGGGTTTTTTATATTGGACGCACGAATTTAATTAAATTCGTGGGCTTTCCGAGCCCACGAATTTAAGTCCCCATGCCTAGCAAATTTCGGCCAAACAGTGCTCCCCATTCCGCCGCCAGTCTTGACCAAACAACAGTAGCGCCCTAGCAAATTTCCTCCGCACCGCCCTGCCTGACCTTGCGCCAGGTCATGTCCTCCTCTCGTGTCTCTTCTCGTGTCTCTCGGGCGGCTCGAGCTCCTTCCTATCGTCGCCTCGCTTCGCTCCGCTCCCACCCCTTCTCCGCCGATGGTGCCCGCCAATGAATGGATTCGCCTCACGCTTCCGTGCCGTCGCCACTTCCCCATCTCATGCTGCACGCACAATCCATTCAGTAAGGCCCCAAGCTCGAAGCTCGCTTCTTATAGCTTCCATGATTCCCTCATTTAAGCTGCTGCGGAGTAGTGTGGCGCCGGTTAGGGTTTACTTCGTGCTTCAAATCTAACAAGAGAAGGTGCAGTTTTGGGTGTGCACAACGAACACTACATATGTTTTGGGTTCGATGCCGGTATGCCACATTATTATGTTCAACACTATTCAAGTACTATTTGCAAGCAATATCTCCACTATCAAACCAGCTGGAAGGATGAGATTGAAAACATTTGAATTAAATGGGCATGCTTGATAATTTAGGAGCTGCACCGCAGTTTTTCTCTTATGGTACATAATTACATATGCTGCAGATTGTACTACAAAGACATCTTCTCGGTAAAATACACTTGCGTTTTGCAAGAGTTATGTTTTTCCCAATTTGAAAAAATAGAGTGATTAAGGAAACTTTAGTTGCCGGGAGAAATGCGAATTGATTACTCCTTGGTTTATGACAGGGGTTTTGTGTGTGTGGAAGAATCCAATCCTTAAGAACTCATGGTGGCTTGGTGGTGTGCCTATAATGTTTGGACATTGCCTAGATCTGCCTGTGCATGGCTTCAAGTAGCTCGGGATGGTGGTTTTTCTCGTCCTACATCAACTCGATGAAACACCAATGCCATTGTACTCTTGGCCGATAAGGTGTCAACTGAATTTTGACTATCGACATCCTTAAATCCTTGGTTATTTTATGATCTTTAATTCTTTATATCGATTTGTTTTGCAAGTTGATATTTATCTAATTATGCGTATGTTTACTAATAATGTCCTCTACTCATTGATGAAACATAGTTCAATATCCGATTCATCTACTTAGAGTTTTGCCAACTTTAGGGACATGTTTGAATCGATGGAAGAAACTTAGGTAGTTAGGTACACTTGATTCAGGCATTCATTTCGATAGCTATTGCATTTTTTTTATACGCATGCATAGACAACTCACAGAATATTTTTTTGATATACGATAAGCTCTATAAATTAGCTGCATGTTCTGATGATATACAGATATTTTGCATCTGTATGGGAGTGCATGTCTTTATGATTTGCTTAAAGAATTGAAGTCCTTTTGGTTTTTTTTGTGTGTTTGTGCCGCAGCTGGTGAGGATAAATGTTTGGCGCAAAAGTTAGATTTATAGTGCACTTCTGCTATAAACCCTATGACTGTATGTTTCTTGTTTCCAGCGACCACGAGTATGTATTTTGGGTGGTGGATTTGGTGGCCTGTACACTGCTCTAAGATTAGAATCTCTTGTATGGCCCAGTGATAAGAAGCCTCAGGTAAAATGATGATACAACATTCTTTTAGATTTGCTGAGTGCTATCCTTTATTACCTTGGAGTGGTGTGGATATGGTACCCTATTATAAAGTCACGGTGGTGTTTGGAGTTTCACAACTTTACTTGATGCCATATTCTGCAATGTACTCGTGCTCATTTGCTAAAGAAATGAAGTAACATTTTAGTAAGAAAGGGAAAAATAATGTTTGTGTCGTGTTGGTTGATCAATCGACAGATTTGTATTTAAGCCCATGTTGTATGAGCTATTGTCGAGGTATCTGCAGTTTCATGTGTAAAATTGCTTTTCATTATGTACAATTTATTGGCTCTTTTCACATGATTTCATGTTTTTAAGCTGTTGGGCTTTGATTTGGTTGCGAAGTGGATGTTTGGGAAATAGCTCCGTCTTTCACAGAGTTACTGAAGAACACTAGTGTTCAATTTGTCAAGGACAGTGTAAAGCTTCTGCACCCTTCTGATCACTTAAGAAGAGATCCTGCAAGATCATGCACTGGTGGAGTTGTTAATCTAGAAAGTGGCACTGCTATTGAATATGATTGGTATGAATGATAAATGCTATTGAATTGCAATGTCTAAGTTTAAGATTTTTTAAAACATATTTAAGCATGTTGCTATCATTGAATTTTTCCTTTATATTCTTATGAAATTTTGAAAGAAGGGGACAGGCTGTTCCTTGCTGGTACAAAGTTAGTCAGGTAAGGTTAAGATAAACATGCTGAGAAAGCTTACTAGTCAGAAGCTATTACAAGTTTACAACTCCACTATATGGTGCTATGGAAGGTTTCTAGTTTGGTCAAGTGCTAATGCAGGATACATGGGTATATAGGTTGAATCTTGGATGATCTGTGATGGATCTGACTCGGGTGTGCAATTTTGTATATTTCATAATATTTGATTACCCAATTTTTTTTTGTGCTGATGTGACTTGTATGTGTGATGGATTCTGGAGTTGATCCTTGGGTTGCAGACTACTTCTAATGGGAAGCCCAAGATCCTTGACGTAATTGATTGGTACTATGTCACTTCCATTATTTGGAAGTTTTTCTTTTTCAGAAGCCAAATTCTCTTTAATGATGTATTCACGTACGTTTGCTCTTAAATGCAGCACGGGTAGTGGTGATATTGACATGTCCAAAGTGGTGAAAGCTGATGCTGATGGTCATGGTCCCTACGGTGTTTATGGTTTGTTTTCTATTTGTATGTGTCATATGCACATGAATACTTAATGCGTCGAAAGCCTGAAAATGCTGAGAAAATAAAAGAAATAGGACTGGAATTCCTATCTTCATTTTGTATCTGCAGATCAGCACCCTCTTGATCATAAGTATTGCTATGCTTTCTGTTCCCTATAATTTACCTTGTTTATTGTATTCTTTTACGCTGCCAAAATGAGACAACATTTTATATATTATACAAATTTGAAAAATCTGGAAGTTTGCAATCCAGCTATTTCTTTTGTTATTACTTGTTAAAATGGTGCAGACACATAAAACAAGTATGCCATCTTAGATGCTCCCAGATTTGTTTAGCAATGTCTATCAACATTACATATGCTATGATGCTTCTCTTATTTCTTGGTATTGCCTAGACAGACTTGTGGATACCACATGGTTTTCATGTTCTGGGATAGAATATGAAGTCATTTATTTTAGCTACTGAGAGAAGAAAAGCCCAAGTATATTGCACATTATGGGTCTTGCATTGTTAAAATGGTTATGAAAATAAGAATGTGTTGTTTATCTCGATCTAAAAAAAGAAAATGCATTGTTGCATCAGATTAGCTAATTCTTATCATCAACCTTTATACGACTTTTGTTTGTCCTGTTAATAATATGTTAAGGTAACTCTATGTAATGATTTATTGTATTTGGCGATTCTTGCTAGTAAACTTCATAACCGAATCAAGTATGGTTAAGCGATATCTCGCTGAAGTTACTTACGATACTTCGAACCGGGTTATTTTGTAGTCGATACTCACAATCAACCTTGATATTAAACTTTCTTGGTTGCATACTCGATCCTCGGATCGAGAAATTCAGATTGTTTCACTTGTTTTTGTGTTTCGCTAGTAGAATTTTGGAATCGGTCGATGATCTCATTTCATCTTGTATAAAGGATATTGATTTCTATTTGATTTATCCAATTCAACAAAATTCAGATTGTATATATGGCATTATTTGAGTTCATAAGATTCTGCCTTTTGGGGTTTTCATATATGCTTTTCAACTGATGACTTAGCAAATTCCTATCACATATCTTGTGAGCCCTGTGGATTATCTGTTGATACAATCTGCCACTTGGTGAGTTCATTGATATTCCTTTTCCTAGCTATTTTATTTACCTTCTGTCTTGTGATCACTGATTGGAGATCGTTCCAGGTTATGTGTTTGTGACATGGATAGCTTTGTTGTTTTCCATTGTCTTTAATGAGAGCTAGTTCTAATTAACAAGTCTGAACTTCCATGGAATTTTAAAACTTCAAATCTATGTAAATGACTGGTGAGGTTGCTACTAGTGTTTTGTACATGAGCAATCCTCTAGATCTTGTTATTGATTATCTTCTTTACAAACCGGCATTTACATTATTGATTTGTTGCATCACTTTCATGGTTGTTACATCTTGTCTAACCGATCCTTTGTTTTATTTGCGAGTTCGGTGATGATGTGTTGCGTCGCACATGTTGATGCAAGGTAGAGGAAGATGATAGCAGGACTTGACAGTCTCTTCGAAGCGCCACCGCCTTGGATACAATACAATTGGATGTCTTCTTTAGTGTATTAGTATGTGTTTTAAAAACCCAGAACTTCTCATTTACGGTAGTTAGGTTTCGCATTCTCCTGACGAGAAGTTGTACAAACGAAATCAAAAGCTTAAAGTCTCTCTACAATTCACTGACATGCTTATCTAAGGATCTGCTAGAATGTCTCCTTCTGGTTTGAGAGATTGATATATATATTATAACTGCAAATGTTTTTTTTTTGTCTCACGAGTGGATGTCCTATTTACTAGAGAGGTCATGCCGAAATTTTGTACATTTCGGTGACTTAGTATGAGTATGGTCAAATTGAGTTGCCAATCCGCTGAGTGTGGAATTTGTGGTCAAATTGAGTGAGGAAAATATGAATATAGCACTTGAAACACATAAGGAGAATCTCTTGCGCATGGTATATATAATTCTACATGCATGCTTCTTGTTGCGTTGTAGTTTGGAAAGCATCTTAGCTTGTCATATTTTCTCTTTCTATAGGTTAGTTACAGTGAAAATGATGTGAACTACAGACGCCTACTACAACTGATCCACTTTGGAGAGATGTTTGATCCTTCACATTGTGCAAAAACATGTGATAATTGCTTGAAAGAACTGTGTTACCTTCACATCTAAAATCTTTAAGGGTCCATGTACATCTTTAATAAAGGATGCCTTGTAAGTACAAATAAAGTTGATTTTGTGGCTATATTTAAGACATCTTAAAACTGCTAAACAGTTGGTTTTGTGGCTATATTTAAGACATCTTAAATATGCATAGTTTTGGGATTCAAGATTTGAAGCATCACTTGTTTGGTTTTCCATCCCACCGTTACATTTATGTTTCTCCATGTTTCAAAGAAAAACATTTGGTTCTTTGTCAATGTGTTAGTTGTTCATAATTGTTTGATTTGAATAGGATGAATGCTTGAATAGTATTCCTTGATCCAAAATATCTTTGAAAAACAAGCTCGTGGCCATTTGTTGCATTTGACAGCTAACAAAGCGATGGAGAGGAAAAGTACATCTCATAGCCACATCCGAGCTTTGTGGGAAGTATGTAAATAAGGTGTAGTTTTTAGTTTGTTGTGAACATTGATGTGAAAGTCTCATGCGTGATTTCTAATATGATTTCCTCCACATATAAGCTCCTTTTCTGTCATTGTGCTTTCTATTTGATTATAAATGTATGATCCCTTAAACTTTGTACATGAATCGGTTCTTATGTTAGTGACTTTTGCGGTCACCTCTCATGTGCCTTTTTAGCAAATAATAAAGAAGCTTGGGAATTAAGATGAGAAAAATATAGATGTTGAGAACTCTTTTTGTTAGTACTAGTTATTGTGCACGTGGTATGTCGCACAAAAGGCACAAAAACCTTTTTATGCTTCTACTTAGAAGAAGAACGATTCTGCTTTTGGGAAGTGGACAAGCTGGCAAGGCAAGAAGATGAGATGGGATGGTTTTATATTCTTTTTCCTAAACTCTGCATCGTAAGGGTTTATAACAATTTGTTAAGCGCATAACCTCTATGAGGATCCAGACCACGACCTGTTGGTAGGATTTGGTCGTTTCCTTGCACAAAGATAACAGCTTTGTTAAGTGTTAAGCGAGGCACCTTCTCCCGAGCCACCTCATATTGTATCTTGACACACAATTGAAGTGACAAGTGACAACTACTGAAATTTGTTTACACGTGGATAGAAACACATATGTACAATACCTTTCGTATGCTGAGGCGAATTCCATTAATGTATAATAATTGTTTGTATTTATATTTTAGATAACATAATGAAAGTTGATTCATTTATTTTGTTTTCATAGGAAGGATCACGGTTGAAAGTAGACTATGAAGTAACTTGGGACCGTGAAGGGTTCTTTCAGAATGCACAATATGAGCCTGCTTTGAGTAGTTGAGAAAAAGAGATACATCAGTTCATGGAAGGAAGAAACATTACACCTCACTTAATTGAATCAGGTCATAGGAAGAGATTTAGGTAGGTTACTATGTCAAATCTTATACCAAAAGTGTTAACTCGTGATGTGGTGTGTGTACAACTTCATGCTTCAAGTGAAACATTCATGCATGATATCGCCAAATCTACCATCGAAGTGTTTTTTAATCCTCTGCATGGGTGGTCTTGAATTGATACGTGTAGATACATATGGAATATACATGTATTTTTTTCGCAATATACTTCCATTTACATGCATACATGTAACTTGTGGGAATTTGACAGGCGAGTGCATGGGGTGCATTATCTACTACATTCCCGTTTAGCTATAGGGTATAATTTTGTCTCCATCCCCACCCCTATTAGAAACCTCTGGACTTAATCATGGTTTCGAGTAAACTCACACCTCTGCATCCAATTAACTTTTCAGGATAACAGGATCTTGTAAATTTTGCTATTATGGTCTATTTTATTAATTGTGCATAATTTATTCCTTCTAAAATCTTGGTTATAACGGTAGTGGACATTTCACGGCTTATCTTGTTAATTGTATTTATTTGTTCCTCGACCTGTATCATGTACTCCTTTTGTGTCTTACTATGCTCGTAACATTTTCTAACATTTGTTCTTTCCATTTGTAACTCGTGATTGATGGCATAAGGGCATGATGTGTGTTGATTTATGATCCAAATCCGTAAGAAGGCTAACTTCATTTGAGCGAGCGGATCGCTCTCTGGCTGGCTACAATTTTTTTTGTATGAATGATGCTAAATTCGTGAGCCATTTAAAACCCACAATTTAGCGGTTAAATTGTGGTTTTTTCACATTCAATTTAGCTCGCTAAATTCGTGGGTTTATTCAAATTTACAATTTAGTACTAAATTCGTGGGTTTTTTCAGAACCCACGAATTTAATTTAAATTGTGAGGTACCCACGAATTTAATTGATTAATTTCGTCGAGTTAAATTAAGTGAAATAAATTGACGATTTGCCCACAAATTTAAGTTAAATTCGTGGGTTTTGGCCTAAATTCGTGGGTTTGTGGCACACGAATTTTTCTCTGTTTCTTGTAGTGCCGCCTCTCCTTGGAGAGACGCTTGAATTCTTCACAAGGAGCCCATCGCCCGATCTGCAGGTTCCATTCTTCAAGCGATGGTTTGGAGAGGTGATGAACACATAAATATAATTTTCAGTGTTAATTTCGTTCTAGTTAGACGATATTTTCTATCGTACGAGTAATTCCCAGCATAAACAGTACGTCGCCAGTCATCCAGCCGTACAACGCAGCTGTAGCCCCCTAGCCCTTTCCAACAAGTTTCGATGGCTCTGGCCGCCGCCGCGCCAAATTATCCAAGCGCCCAACACGAGCAAACCAAACAAACGCTCACGGCTAAACGAGCAGCTAGCCTACGTCACATACTCACATCCGTGCGCGGCACCACCCCCACCTAGGGTTGGCACCCGGAAAATTTCCCGCGGAGAATGTATCCTTATCTCTGTCCTATAAGACATAAAATTTTCCGTTCTCCGTCTCCGTCCCCGATTGTGAGGACCGTTTTTCCCCATCCCATCCCCATTTGGATATATGCGGAAATATCCCCGTTTAGTATTCCGATTATACATTACACTATTTTAAGTTGTTGTCAGCCAACGAATAGATTAAAAAAACAATCCCTACCTCCACCCATTCGATCTGCCATGATGTCCTCCCTCCCTACATTGCTGCGTTGAGTCGGTCTACATCGTAACTTTGTGGCATTACCCACACGTCTTGATCCGATCGGCAGGATGGATTCCGAGAAATCAAGCCGTACAATTATCATTATCATAAGAAAATTTAGATTTTAACAGAGCATTCTCGTTTATTATAATATTAAAGTAGAGACAAAAAAAACCAATACGTTCGTTTTCAAGACTAAAAATTTTCATATTAATCGGAGAAAAAAAAGAAAAAAAGCTATGAAAAACAAAAAGGCTCACCTAGATAGGAAGATCAACTAGAAATACAGCAGGAGCAATCACCGGAAGCGGCAATCTTCTGTAAAAGAAAGGACGAGTAATTCCCAGCTTGAACGATACGTCGCCTGTCGTCCAGCCGTCAATGCAGCAGTAGCCCCGTTCCATCAAGTTTCGATCACAGGACCTGGCTCTGGCCGCCGCCGCGCCAAATTATCCACGCGCCAAACACGTGCAAACCAAACAAACGCTCACGACAAAACGACGAGCCTGCGTCACATACTCACATCCGTGCGCGGCACCACCACCCATTCGATCTGCAGCCATGAAGTTCTCCCCTCGCTGCCGATCCGATCGAGCACATAGGATGAGACTCTCAAGAAATCAAGTGGTACAATTATCATTATCATTATGATTTAATTTGCCATTGCAAATTAACTGTGGAAATCTCTCCATTGCTATGATATGCATTTTAATTACAATTGCATTTGTGATACACTATAAGTCATACTGAGTACACAATGTACTCAATCTTGCTATTATTGTTGTTTTTATGTGATGATACCGAGTACCCTGACGATATCTACGATCATACAGAATACAAGGATATTAATGATGACTTTTTCTAAGGATTTTCCTTGTCTGTTGTTGCCTGAGGGTTATGGAGCATACTACATGATGAATAATGTTTCTACTGTTGGTTTCAAGTTTTTGAACTGTAATGATATTATGTAAACTTAAGACACTACTACGTTTGTAATAATATTGTGTATGGATGTGATGTCGATTTGTAAACTGTGCGTGCTAGCCACTGATCATGGGACTAGTAATGTATGCACAGAAAATCCATTGTTGCTAATTTATTATAAAAATGGGGGCCTTACCAAAATTTCATGATTTTTGGCCATTTTTGAACTTTTAGGGCCAAATTTGGTCTAATAACCCTTAAGAAAGTTATCTTCTATGAAAATTTGTTGAAAAACTGAACTTTTTAAGATATTTTAAAATTTTGATGAAACATTGTCAAATTTTTATAAAATTTTACAAGATTGATAATGATCTAAAAATTTTATGGTATTATCTTTCGTAGCGTAGAATCATACAGAAAAATTTTCAAAATAATTTAACTATTTATGGTACTATCTTTGGTAGTGTAGAATATAATTGGGACAAGAACCTTGTCGAATTTTTAAAAATTTTTAGTGTGATCAAGATCTAAAATTTTTATGAGAGATTAAGAATTGCCTTAGTACCATTCTAAAAAATTATAAAAATTAATTTTTTGTTTGGTCAATCAAATATATGTAAGCATTGAACTTCATTTGTTATATTATATTGCAAAAATCAAAAGAGAAATTAAAACATAAATGGTATTGTACTTTGTAAGAATTTTATAAATTCACTAGAGTGTGATGATGACTCAAAAATTTTATGAGATCTTAATCATTTCCTTATCACCCTTTTGTAAAATTTTCAAAAATTTTAAACCTTGTTTGGTTGCTAAAGCAAATTTATCTATTGATTATTAGGTTTTTATCGGGACGTAGCACTCTCAGAATTTTTAAAAAATATTTAAGAATGATCACCATCTAAAAACTATATATAAATATTAATGTTACATCAGGATAATCCCCAAAAATTTTCAAATTTTTTTAACATGATTTGAACTATTTTTTATTTTGTTCAAGTTTGTTGGTAAGCCTTTTAACAGGGCAGTAGTACTGTTCGAATTTTAAAAATTCATGAAGCTTGATCATCTTCTTAAAACTTTATGAGAACATTAGTGATGTATCATAACCATGCACAAAAATATCAAAATTTTCTAACGTGGTGAACCATTTTTCATTCGGTTCAAACTTGCCGGTCAGCGTTTTATCATAACAGTAGTAATATTTAAATTTTAAAAATTCCTCAGACATGATAATAATCTGAAATTTTTATGAGAATATCAATGATGTGCCAGAAACCTTCTGAAAAAATTTCAAAAATTTTCAACATCGTTTGTACCTTTTTTGTTCAGTTGAAATTTATCAAAATTTTGACAATTTTGCCCAAAATTCGGTCCAAAAATTATAGATTTGAATTTTATTTTTTGAATTTCGTCCATATTTTTTCCGAAATAATGAGATTTCGTTAAAATTTTGGATTTCGATGGGAGCAAAGTAAACGAAAACAAATTCGGAACCCTGGTGTGAATACTCTTCGACCAAACCTACACTTAGAGCAACCCCAACCCACCCCCTAAACCACCCCCTATTCTAAATTATAAGGAGACTTAGAAAAATATAAGCTCCAACCCAACCCCTATTATAAATCCCTATTTTAGGGAGGTACTCTCTCACCCCTACATCTAGGGGGCTTCTCTTTGCCCCTATTATTTCTTTGGCATTTTTTTATTCATTTTAAAATAATAATTCATGGGTGCAAAGTAATAATAATGTTTAGATAAATAATAGGGGTGAGTAATAGGGAGTGTGGGTTGGAGACAAATTGATATAGAGTACCCTAATTTTATACCACCCTAAATAAGTGATTTAGGGGGAAAATATAGGGATTTGGATTAGAGTTGCTCTTAGGAACAGTCGACTGGTTACAGGCGGACGCCCCTATATATATGCCCGCGCCCCAGGTATCATATGCACCGTGCAAAGTGTTGAGCGAAGCGAATGCATGTGGTATAAAATCACTACAAATGCGGTGTTATAGGCACATGCATGCATACACTTCTCTTTATAATTAACCTAGTATTTGTGAACAACGTACGTCCATATATTCGCGTCCTTCCGTAAGCTAGCGTACGTACGTCTGTGACACAACACTCAAAGGGTGTCCCGGTAATGGGGATGGCCTTTTTGGCCGTCATGGGTGTGACTCTGCTGGCCGCTTGGTTGCTCCACTTGCTCTTCAATGACGGTCGCCGCCGGTGTGATGCGATGCTGCCGCCTGGCTCCATGGGCCTGCCTCTCCTTGGAGAGACGCTTGAGTTCTTCACAAGGAGCCCATCGCCCGATCTGGTTCCATTCTTCAAGCGACGGTTGGAGAGGTGATGAATACATATATATAGTGTTCAGTGTTAATTTAGTTCTAGTTAGACGACATTTTCTATAACAGGATTCGCTCTGTTAATTTGCTAGTGGATACGGCAATTACTGTAAGTGTTGTGCACGTACTTAATTGTGTTTAACTCTGAAGTACAATGCCCTGAATGTACTACGTGCTTTTTCAGGTACGGCCCGGTTTTCAAGACCAACTTGGTAGGTAAAGATCTGATCGTGTCCCTCGACTCGGAGCTCAACAGCTACGTGTTCCAACAAGAGGAGAGGGCCTTCCAGATATGGTACCCAGGGTCCTTCATGAGGATCCTGGGGGATGACAACATCATCACATCTCTTGGTTCGTTGCACAAGCATATCAAGAACTTGATCCTTCGGGTCTTCGGCCCTGAGAACCTTAGGCTGGTGCTCCTACATGACGTGCAGAAAGCAGCACATGCCAGCCTGAACACTTGGCTTGATAGGCCGAGCATTGAACTCAAAGAGGCCATCTCAAGTGTGAGCACATGCTCCGACCTAGATCGATTACCAAACTCGATCTTGCGTACTAATCCTCGTCTCAGCTAACAATTAACGCTTTCCTGCCGATCATCGATCGTGTGATATTTCTGTAGATGATATTCGGCGTTACTGCGAAAAGGTTGATCAGCTACGATGCTTCGGCACCAACAGGAGAGTTATGGAAACATTACGATGAATTCACTCGAGGATTACTAGCATTTCCACTCTGCATTCCCGGAACAGCATTCTACAAATGTATGCAGGTATGTGCACACACGTATTAGCCCTTAGCAACTTACTCGAGGGGAGTGTTTGATGCACACTAGCCAGCTGATATAGTTCAGAGATTTATACAGTCCTGATCTCCTTGACACTTGAAGTATCGATATGTGTATATATCCTTCAGGGACGCAAACATATTATGAAGACCTTGAAAGAACTGCTTGACGATAGAAAGAAAGCACAACAACAACAAAGAATGGATTTCTTCGACCTTATAATTAACGAGTTAAAGAAGCAGAAGCCTGTACTAAATGAGAACGTCGCGTTGAATTTGTTGTTCTTGCTGCTGTTTGCTAGTTTTGAGACCACCTCGTCTGCAATTACTGCAGCACTCAAGTTTTTAACTGACAACCCTAAGGCATTGGAAGAATTAACAGTAAGTAAATGGTCAGTCATTTGTATTTGCACCATAAAAATTCTCATAAAATGTATTTTGTGATCAGGACTTATCGAGCATGAATTTTAAGATTGCTAGCTGAGACATGAATTGATCTTACAGGAGGAGCACGAGCAAATCCGAAAACGAAGGGCAGATCCTGACTCGGAAATCACATGGGAGGAATACAAGTCAATGAAATTCACATCTCATGTAAGTTTAACTTTAGAGCTTTCAATTTACACGAGCAATTGAGAACCAAGGATATTATGCTAATGGTGTTTCTATTTTGTCTACTTAATTTGTACTAGGTTATACACGAAACAATAAGGCTGGCAAACATCGCTCTGGTAATGTTTAGAAAAGCAAAACAAGATGTTCACATAAAAGGTATTAATCACAATATTTTTCTCCTGTTTGTTTTAGCTTACGATTCGGATTACGCTCTAAAAGCGAATCGAAACAAACAACTGATTCTAGAATCTGATTCTCACAATCCAACCCACCCATATACACTAGAATCCACAATCCACTTCATATGTGCTTTTGGATTCCAGCTTTTGGAGAATCAGCTTCTCTACAACCACAATCCAGAATCAGCTTTTAGAGAATCCAAAATTGAAACAAACAGATCCTTACAACGGAGATTGTGTCGGCCGGCTTGCAGATTACGTCATTCCAGAGGGATGGACAGTGATGGTTTGTCCTACCACAGTTCATCTGAATCCTAAGGTTTACGAGGACCCCAACGTATTCAATCCATGGAGATGGAAGGTTGTTTGTAGAAATTGACATAAAAACTAATTACTAATCTAAAGAAAATTATCAAAATATTAAATGGGAATGTATGTACAGGATATTCCTGAACCAGTTGGAGGATCAAAGGATTTTATGGCCTTTGGTGGGGGGCTGAGGTTTTGTGTTGGTGCTGACTTTGCAAAGCTTCAAATGGCTGTCTTCCTCCACTGCCTAGTCACTAAATGCAGGTATTATATATGATTTGTCAAAACTTTTACTACCGATCTATTTTGCAAAAGAAGAAGAAGATGACTAGATTCGGTGTGAACAACTCTAATCCTGTATCAACAGATGGAAAGCGACCGATGGAGGGAAGATGGTGCTTTCTCCTGGACTTGGATTTCCTGATGGTTTTCGTGTCCAACTGCTTCCAAAAGCTTAAATTAAGTTTGGTTCACTGGAATAGGAAATCACAAGCTAAGCTCTCTGTATTATTATCGTAAATAAAATTCGCGAAGTCGAATATAATCACACTGACGAATCTCCTGATAGACGGGCCTCATGAAGCCAAGACCGTTTGCAGCCGATCATGTAGTAGGTAGGATATATATGTTATGTCCATGCTCTGCTATTCGAAAATAAAGTTGACGCTGTTGCTGTGGACAGTAGTATACCATAATCGAGCTGAGAGTTGTGTGTTGATTTATCTTGTTTGTACCAGTAGTTAATGCTGTGGAACAAGTGGATGGTTTCGTTGTTATCCTGTTGCTGATACGAGTGCAGTTTTTCAATATATATAGCGAAAACATGTATTGTACTCGTAAATACTAAATGACCGAGCGATCGATGTGTAACAGCCTAAAAAAATTAATTATAATTTTAACCTCAAATTGAACCTTCGCTATTTAATTGCGAATCCTTAATTCCAAGTTTTTATCTTGATCAAATACATCATCATTCACGAATACATTGGCAAAAATACTAGCATAGACACCAGGTCAACCCTATACATCCATGCATACTCGAATCTTAATAATTAACCATCCAGTTTGAAATTCACTGTCTAAGAATATCAAATCCAATAAGTTCCATTCATAACATACACACACACACAACAGTTCCAGCATGAAATTAAAAGTTCTCATCTACACACAATGAATCAGAACCCATCTCGCAATTCAAATCAAGTGTTACTATCATCATTCAAACATATACCACATCCAGTCATTCATACGATCAGCACAACCGAGACATGTTGACATACCCACAAATGCATACATATCCAGACTAACCAAAAAGCTCATATACACGGGTACCCAAAATCAATACTCCAAAAAACTCATATACACAGGCACCCAAAATCAATACACGTCTTCACAAATAGCAGATTTCACAAGTCCATAAAGAATGATCATTTTAAAACCAGTCCAATATATATATGGCCCGTTTGGTAGAGCTCCAGATTCTAGCTTCACCTAAAATCTGAAACTTGTAGGCTAAAATAAAGTGAATTAAGTTTATATTTTTGGTCTAAAATATAAACAAGATGATCTATCTAAATACTCTTAATGTATTCACAGCTTCAGCTTCACGAATCTGGTGAAGCTAAAATTTTCAGCTTCACCAGATTCATGAATCTGGAGAAGCTGAATCCCTGCCAAACACTGTAGCGACCCCCATTTTTACATAAAATGCAAAAATGAAAATCTTATGTGCACACAGTACTAGTCCCTGGATCTGTAGCTAGTATGCACATTTACAACAATTGATATCACATCCATACTCTTTATTACAAATATTAATGGTAATTTACATAATAAAGTCTTACAATTCAGAGAAATGCAGCGGAAAGAATAAAAGTCTTGTAGTATGCCCATACAATCCCTCAAGCAACTGACAAGGCATAATCCCTAGAAAAATCTCGTCAACATTTCCGAATCCTGCGTCGAATAATTTCATCGAACTATTCTGATTCTTCACCCTAAAAACAACGAATAAGCAAGGGTGAGTACTTGCGTACTCAGCAAGACTTTAGCAAAACCTATAATACATGTAGGCCATTTCAAAGGAAAGGCTTCTATGGTTAATTTGCATAATGCTAATTTAAATTGTAAAACAAGTAGTAATTGCAAAATGAAATTTATAAAAGCAATTGACTGATATAAAAATAATAAACAAGTAAAGTATAAGTAACAACTCACAGTCCTCCATGACGTGAGCATCGAGTCGTCCATTTCCAACACATGGCTCAAATCTGAGACAAATACTTTCCAACAAAAGCATCCAATCCAATCCATTTTGAAAATACCAAAACAGCTAACTATGTGATGACTTTACCAAGTGCCCATGACCGCGGGCGCGGCTAATCGATTAGTTTTACACTCTGCAGAGGTGTACAGCTTTACCCACAAGTCATGCCCTTTTCTTTTTGCCACACGTTTCACATTCGAATGTAAGCGTGATGGCCAGAATGTGATCATGACGAAAACCTTTACATTACCTAGGTTAACTTTGCACCAGCATGGTGACGATATGCTATGGTAGTGAAAATAATCGTACAGTCATTGTACGAGAAATAGTGCGGTACCGATACATTCGTTGTACGTGAAACAGTGATCCCATAGCATGGCGTACACCTACGAACAACCAGTCACTGAAGAAGCTCGTAATACTCCGGCCTGCCAATGTGCAAAGTTAAACTAGATAACTTAATTGGTTTAAGGTTGCCCCATCCCAACACTTGTGGTTGCACGGTTATCTTGGCCTGAAAACAACCCATAGTTCGGTCCTTAATCCGATATGGGCAATAATCTCCCCCTACACTACGTACAAGTCCATGCACCTCCGGCTATTGTCAATAATTGCCCGCATCAAAATAATAGTTTTATTTTCATTTTTAACCAAAATACCAATAGCCATCATCATGTCTCAATATTTCCAAATTTCATCTGATCAAGTTTTCCAATTGATTAATTCCAAGTCTAAAGCATGGCTAAGCAAGATTATTAACCATCGTATATACCCAAATTGACATCATATATTGTCTAACCAAAATTCTAGGGTTGTCAAGGTTCACAAATTCATTTATATCAATGAGGTTTTACGAATTAACAGGTATAACTACCATTACCCACAATATAGCAGAGTTTAATGAATATACGCATGCAATTAAAAACATTTAATGAAAACATTTATAAAACTGGGATCAACATGGTCAAAGGGGGTGCTTGCCTTGCTTATTGCTGTTTACATCGAAGTCGTAGTCATGTCGGCGTTGTCAACGATGGGAGTAGTGACGTCGGATTCTACGCGCCGCGAATTGAAGAACATAACAAATAACGAATAACAAGATAAGGACAAAAAGAAATCAGATGGAAATCCAAATATAAATAAATCATAGAAAGCAGATGTGGTTTAAGGTTGAGTTCTTATGATTTTACGTATTTGGATTCTAATAAATTTTATATAATTAGCAATGATATTGTTTCTCGATTTATGAATTCATTTCCTTTATTTTACGGATTCAAGAGGCTAAAATTAGATATATTATACTTATAATATCGAATTCAAGATGCAAAAATAGATATGATCATTTCAGGCTTAAGGTGAATTCCTACCTTTAATTAGGATTCAGATTCAAAGCAACATTTAATTAACATTCTAGTTATAAAGAGCTAATCTATTGATTTAGGCTATTAACATTATTTACATGATATTTGAGAAGGTTCTGGTGATACAAAGTTCATAATTATTGATTTCTCATTTATGCCTATAGTTAATTTATTCATATTGCGGTCTAAAGAAATGTGAATACTTAGGGTTATTAAGCTATCAAGATTAATATGCAAAACATGTTGAATCTAGATTCATTCTTCGGATTATGGTAGTATGAACTTTATAGTGTGTTTCTAAACCATTTTTACTGACTTTAGCATTTAGAAAGGTTATTCTATTAATCGATGAAGTAGTATAAATGATCACAAGGTTAACGTTAAATCGAGTCAAGTTACATCTTAGGTTTGCGACTAAACTATAAATGATCATTAACTCATTTTTCAGGCATAATCAGGGGATGATATTAAAAATGTTTTAAATCTATTTTTGCAATATTTTACTTCTATCTGTAATGTTTTTCCTATAAGTGACTATGAGGGCCTAGTATTTAAATATTTTATCACATCATTGGTATGAGTTATTTTTACACAAACAGAAAGGATATCATTTTATAAGATTCTAGAAATTGGTTTTATCAAATTTAAAGATCATATGAAAAGATATGATTATTTGGACTACTCATGCATTGGATATCTGATTATTGTGCTTTTAATGTTAACTATGGTAAAACCTAAATATTTTTATATATTTATGATCCTTGTGACCTTAGGAGCATGACAAAATTAGTTTTATTCATATTTGAACTCATTTAATGCAAATTTTAACTATTTGAACTATTATGCATGGAAAGCATTTACTAATTTGTTTTTGATTCAAATTTAGTGGAAATCTAAATGTTTTGCATATTTGAAGTTCTAATATTCTCAGGAATATTATAAAATTTATTTATGATTTAAAGAGTTAGGTTTACATGCGTTTGTATTAAAGACCATATTAGGGTTTGATTTAAATTTTGGTTTAAAATTTTCAAATGGGGATGTAAAATTAAATATTTTTATATATTATGGTACAACATGATTTTAGATGAATTTATGAGTTTATTTCGCTTTATTTTGATTATTATTTCAAAAGTTACAAGCATGTAAACAGTTTCGGGTTGAAATATACTGGAAATTGGAAATTTGCCAGAAATGAAAAGTATGTTTTCTCACCAAAAATACGCTTTCCGTTTCGGGTTTGATCGGATGAATACTGGTAGCTGGGCCCGGAGTGGCAGTGACTGGGCTCGGCGCTGGCAACTGGGCCCGCAACGCCAGAGAAACAAGTGATGCGCAGCGGCTGACAAGAAGGGACCCGCGCGGCAGAGACTCGGGTGACTTGGGAGGCTGACAGAGTGGTCCCATTTGGCAGCGACCGAAGACAGAGCAACGGCTCCCGCAGCTCGCCGACGGCGAGGAACGGCCGGAACGGCGGAATGGGTAGCGGGGTTGGCTCGGGCTCACGATTCCGCACACAGGGTGCTCTTCTTGTTCGTCGGCGGCACAGAAAAAGGGTGCGCCACCGGAAGGGGCGGCGGACGCCATGGCCGGCGAGTGAAGCTCAAGAATTACCGGTGATTCCTACGAAATAATGGCCGGTTGAGTACCAGTGAGGTCTAAAGGTTCCATTTTTGCACTTAATTAGAAGGAAGAGTATGCGGGAGAGGTGTTTCACCGTGCGCCATGAATGGCGGAAGGAAGAGCATGGTGCGGCGGCTCTCTGGAGAAGATGAATCCAAATTGGCACTGGGGATGGGCTCTAGAGGTCATGAGAATGCTTCAGCATTGATGTTTCGAGCGAATTTGGTGTGTAGCGGTGCGCGCATAGTTTTTCTCCTCTTTCGGGTTTTTGCCGGGCTTGGGGAGTGTTATGGTTGCCGTTGCAAGCTTTGGCAGGAGAGGCATAGCAAGGTAAATCACCAGCTTGTGCCGACTTGTGCCGGGATTGTGCCGTGGCAGCATTTGGATGGGCAGAGCTTCGCCATGGCAGCGATTCGGCAGGGAGGGAAAGTCGGCCGAGGCTTTCGCGATGGATTTCAGGGCACGGCAGGAGGCACAACAGCGAGGAGACACCGTGGCAGGAGTGAGTCAGGGTCAGCGGCCTTGGGTTGCAAGTTGCGGCGCAGGTGAAGACAAGAGAGGAAGGCGGTGGCTCGGCTGTGCTGGCGTGCTCTGGCGAAGGAAGTGAGCAGAAGAAAGGAGAAGGATGGAGAAGGAGCTGACGTGTTGGGGCGAGCTGGCTGAGAGAGAGAGTCGGCAGGGGGACAGCTGGGCTTGCACAGTAACCAGGTCCCACTTGACAGTCACTAGGTGAGAGAGACTCTAGACGGTTCAAGTTTCACCGGCATGCATCGAGCGGTAAAACATCTCCAGAATTTTTGAGGATTTTTGCTGATGTCGGCCAGGTGAAGATAAGGACTCATGAAAAATTTTAGATAAAAACTCTTTGTAATTATTTTATTAAAATTCTGACAATGTGATATTTGAATTTCGGATTATTCTGTTTTTGATTTATTAAAGTGTCCAAATGATTTTATTTATTTTTTATATTTTGTTATTAAAATTGGTTTGAGATAATAATGCTTATGTAAAATTTTCAGAATTTTATATTTGATAATTAAATTATAAAAATTCTGACATTGCTATTTACAGATTTATTGGTTTTCTGTTTTGAATTTATAAAAGATTTAAATGTAAGTTTTATTATATTTTTACCACAGATAGATATTGGTGTTAGGTCAGCATGATAAAAATATCAACTTGAGGTAAGATCTGGATACTGCTACAAAAATCTGACTTGGTTCAAATCAACTTTTCCTTTAAACACAAATACTCAAAGAAAATCCAATAATGCAGAAGAATTCAGAAAATGGAAATTCAAATCAAAATTACATTTCAAACTCATTTTGACATTTCTTTTGTTTTGAGAATGACAATCTTAATTTAGAAATCTTTCTTTTCATTAAGTTTATAATGGAAGAAATGAGGAAAGAATTTTGTTTTAAATCAAAATCCTAATTTCAATTAGACTTTTACTTCATTTCCATTTTCAAATATAAAATCTTAATTTTTCTTTATTTTTGAATTTATAGGGCTGTTACAGACTACCCTTAACAGAATCTCGTCCCGAGATTCACGGAGTCAAGGGAATGGCGAGGAGGTTATAGGGTGGTTACGATGATTGGATTATTTTCAATCATATTGATAGACAAAGGGTTTTGATTTGAACTTAGCAACTATGAAGGAATGAAGCACTCAAAAATCAGAAGGATTGATCACAACAATTGAATACACAAAGAACGATTCGATACCATGATAAGGGTGTCAGATGTAAATTCATGACAAGGATGTTTATGTTCAAAGGTTGGTATCAAGGTAGGTGTTGTTCTGGAAACATGATGTCTTTTAAGTCCTTGAGATGGCTTGAGATCTTGCGTTGACTTCCTTGAAGATGACGCAATGGAGTAGACTTCTTCTTGATCATATCACTACTATAGCGAGGCTTATATCGGGACATACGATCACGAGCGGTTTTGAAAACCGTCGTAATATGGAACATCACGAGCGGTTATGTACTCAAACCGTCGATGCGTATATCATGACGGTTTTATATTACAGCCGCTCGTGATACAAAATATCACAGACGGTTTCTAAATAAAACCGTCAGGATGGCTACAGATACTCATTACAAGCGGTTTGAAGTAAAACCGTCAGTACTTTCATGAGCGGTTATATAACACAACCGTTTGTAATATCTGATAATCATTACTGACGGTTATATTTAGAAACCGTCTCACGATATTTAGTTATCACAGACGTCTCGTAATATAAAACCGTGCGTGATAATACCGTCTCCGTAAAAAGCGAGCCTCGATCCATCCACTTCGTTTATAGGGTTTGGTTTCTATGCTAAGTGGCGGTTTGTGAAAGTGTGGCGATTTTGTGAAAAAAGCCATTGATTTGAAGGGTGATATTAGATTCATTTGATTTTGGTGATCTAAGATTAGTAATGAGTTCTCTAATTGCATGCGATCAATTCAATATCTAGGTTTGTTAGGACGTAATTAATTTAAAGATTGTTTGATTAGATCTAGTTTAATTGTAGCTGGATCCATATGTTGTTTGTGATATTTGGTTAGTAATGTGTTTTAATTGTATTATATTCAACATCTATCTTGATAAGGAAGGAATTTGATGATTTTTTGAGATCTAGTTTGTAGAACCATGTGTTGGTTGTTTGATGTGTAAGGTTAGCTAGTAATGGTTCTATTTGCATAATATAATATTCGATCATGATGTAGCTATCTAGCTTATTAAGGATAGAATTTAAAGATTGTTTAGATCTAGCTTATAGATCAATTCAAGTCTTTTAGTGATGTAAGGTTAGTAATGGGTTCTAATTTCATTATTATATTGAAGATTAATTTGAATTGTGTTAATTATTTTTTGTGATGTAATTAAGGTATGTAATTGCATAATTAGTTTAAGAATGTGTGCATCGCCCTACACAGTGCACTTAATATTTAACACAAAGTGTTACATGTGTAGCGTAGATGGATCGAAGTTGGATGTCTGGCGAGAACCGTCTGAGTGTTGAGTACCTTAATGGCGTCTCCACTTTCAAAAGAGCCGCAGAGGAGGATATGTTTAATAAGAGAGTGCAATTCATGTCATGTCCGTGCATTGATTGCAAAAATCGAAGATGTTTGAAACTCGCCGCAGATCGAAGCTAACACTTGATTCAAGGGGTTTCAAAAGGGCTATACATGTTGGACCACCATGGCGAAGAGCATAATATACTGAGAAGCAACAAGTAGTGTTAATATAAATCGACGATGTCAATCGAGGGTGGGCATAATTTAACCGAAAGCGAAAACCGAATCAACCGAATCAATTAACGAAAAATTCGGTTTTTTTTCGTTTCGGTTGATTTCTATTTTATTTTTGTTCGGTTTTCGGTATTCGGTTCGGTTTTCGAACTCAGGAAACCGAATAGCCGAATAGACCGAATAAGCGCCGTAACACCTGGAGTCCTGGACCCGAGCGATCTGGGCATCTGGCGAATGGCGATGACCTAATTCAATCCCGTGACTCCCTGCTCCCCTCGGTCCATACTCCATCCCGCCGCCTCTCCTCACAACCCTAGCCCCAATTCCCCATTTCGCTCCCCCGTGCCCCGTCCTCTCCTCACAACCCTAGCCCCAGCCGGCCAGCCCCCAAGCACCACTCGGTCCACGCCCGCCCCAGCCCCCACCAGGTCACCGCCTCACACCGGCTCGGCGCTCCTCCTCCTCCGCCTGCCTCCACCGCCTCCCGGCCTCGGCGTTCGGCGTTGCTTCCGCCCCGGAGTTCAGTCCTCCATGAGGCCAGCGGTGATTCGCGGCTTCGCGTGGCGCGCCGATCTGAAGTTCTGAACCCTCCACACCAAGCCCTCCGCGAGACCGCGACTCCGCCGGACCGCCGCGACCAGCTCCTCCGCGAGGAGCCGAGGACCACGACGCCGGCCCCAAGCAGAATACCAGTGGCAGTGAGGTAAAACTCTCAGTCCTCAACCTCATAAGTCATAACTGATTAGTGATTACTCATTTACTCTATTAGATATTTAGATCTATGTTTTTGGATTTATCAAATCTTCTTTACTGGTTTAAGAATGCCTTGGTGTCACATGTCTGCTTGCAATTGTCTTTGTTCTTTGAGATGTTCTGTCTTCTGAAGCACTCCATGACCATGAGGACAATGTATTTTAGTTAATTGGTTGCTTGCACTCCATGAGAATGTATTGATGTGTCATGTGGACAATGTATTTTGTATTGCCTACACTTTGCTTGGCTGCTTGTTATTTGTTAAGATCGATATCAAACTGCATGTGTTTTGTATACGGGGTTGGTGGGGTCGGTCACACACTCATGGAATCATGCTTTCATTCACTTGAAGTCATTCATTCACCGGAATGTATTGAAGTGCTTGTTATTCACTTGAAGAGTTGAAGTCTTGAAGCGGCTTTCATTGAAACTCGGTAACCGAATAACCGAAAAACCGAACGAATTAATTCGGTTAATTGATTCAGTTTTTGATTATTCGGTTTTGTTCGGTTTTGAATTTAAAACCGAAAATTTTGAAACCGAATATACCGAACCGAATAAGCGAAAAAACCGAATGCCGTGCCTAATGTCAATGATATGTCGGATGATCATATCGATTGTGCTTCGATGAGGACAAAGTTGCACGATGACAATTTGGATCGAGATGCTACGCGATGCGAGAAGGAAACCTTGATGACAGGGAATATGGGCAGTTCCTGTGGCTTAATGGAGGACTCGGAGAAACCTTTGTTCGCAGGATGCAAGTTGAAATACACAAGGTTATCATCCGTGCTTCAACTACTCAAATTGAAGGCAAGCAATGGTTGGTCCGACAAGAGTTTCACAACAATATTACGTCTATTGGCGGACATGCTTCCAGAGGGAAGCGAGTTGCGACAAGCACCTACAAAGCCAAGCGGTGTTCTTTGTCCCTTGGGAATGGAAGTAGAAAGAATACATGCATGTCCAAACGATCAGATCTGTACTGCAAAGAGTACACAAACTTGCATAGATGTCCGGTGTGCAGCGCATCCGGTACAAAGCGTAAGAGTCATTCAGATGATGATGGCGAGAGCATTGAGGTGAAAAAGGTCCTCTGCTAAGGTGGCATGGTATCACCTGTAATTCCCGTTTGAAGCGTTTGTTTGCGAACCCAAAGGAGGCAAAACTGCATATGCGTTGGCACTTTGAGGAGCATAAGAATGATGGAATGCTAAGGCACCTGCTGATTCCATCCGAAGGAGAAACATCGGCAGGAGCTTTCAAGAATTCGGTGTGGATTCGAGAAATATAAGGTTTGGATTGAGTACAGATGGAATGAATCCTTTCGGTAACATGAGCGGTAAGCATAGCACTTGGCGTAAATCTCTGTATCTACAACCTTTCTCCTTGGTTGTGTATGAAACGAAGTACATTATGTTGTGCGTGCTTATCCAAGGACCGAAACAACACGGAAGCGATATTGATGTGTACCTAGCTCCATTGGTGGAAGATCTAAAAACACTGTGGGTTACCGGTACACATATGGGATGCGTATAAACGAGAGAACTTTACTTTGCCTTGTTGTTCTCGCACCATAAATGATTACCCGCCCTTGCTAACACTGTCGGGCCGAGTACAAAAGGAACCAAAGCACGCACTCCTTTGCTAGATGATCTGAGAGTTTATGGTTGAATCACTCCATAAAACCGTGTACATGCGTCACCGTAGGTTCCTTCGGAGGAATCACCCATATCGCAAGATGAAGCAACTTTTCGACGGAAGGAACGAAAATGGTTCAGCTCCAAGGCGTTTGAGCGGGAGAGATGTTCATGACATTATTAAGGATTTGGATGTTGCGTATGGAAAGGGACGTAAATCAAGTACCCGTGAAAAGAGCATGTGGAAGAAGAGATCAATATTCTGGGACCTACCTTATTGGGAGCACCTAGAAGTTCGCCACTGCATCGATGTCATGCACGTAGAGAAGAATGTCTGTGACAGCGTGATTGGTCTCTTACTCAACATTAAGGGTAAAACAAAGGATGGTATCAACGCACGGCTTGACTTGGTCGATATGGGCATAAGACCTGAGTTAGCACCGAAAGAGACCGATAAAGGCCGACGTGCTTGGAACACCTTGTTATACTCTGTCAAAGGCCGAAGAACTGAATCGTGCGTGCTTGCATGGTGTGAAAGTTCGTCAGGTTACTCCTCCAACATGAAGAGACTTGTTTCGTTGGAAGATTTGAAATTAAGGCATGAAGTCTCATGATTGTCATGTGCTAATGACACAGATGCTCCCTGTCGCAATTAGAAGTATTTTGCCGGTCAAGGTTCGAGAGACAATCACTAGGTCGTGTTATTTCTTTAACACAATCGCCGAAGGTCATCGATCCCAAAGGACTAGATGCTCTGCAAGCTGAGGTGGTGATGATTCTATGTAATCTTGAGATGTATTTCCCTCCATCATTTTTCGATATCATGGTCCATCTCATTGTTCACCTTGTGACAGAGATAAAGATATGCGGCCGATGTTCCTCGTAGCATGTATCCGTTCGAGAGGTACATGGAATTCTCAAGTCTTACGTCGGAATCGATCTCGTCCGGAGGGTAGCATTGTCGAAGGTTATGCAATGTAAGAGGCCGTCGAGTTCTCGATCGATTACATGGCCTAGGTCGAACCAATAGGTGTGCCTCTATCTCGCCATGAGGAGGCTCAGTATCGGGACCATCGGAAGGAAAGCAATCACGCTGATTCGGTTGCGTATGCTCGAGCCCATTTCACGGTTTTGCAACACATGGTCAGAGTGTCCGCCTATATCGCCGAGCACAAGCAATGGCTAAGGCAAGAGAATCCAAAGACGGCAGAATCTTGGATCACGAGACAACATAACCTTCAATTCAATAAATGGTTGAAGGAGCGACCTATCTTTGGGAGCTCCTCGGATATTCTGTTGACATGGTTGGCAAAAGGACTAACTTTTACGGTTGTCACATGGAAAGGATATGACTTAAATGGGTACACATTTTACACGAGAGATCGAGGATATGAAGAGCACAAACCGTAGCAGCGGTGTCCGCATAGATGCATTCAATAATACCATTGGGTTGACAAGGAGCTCCTACTATGGGTTCATAGAGGAGATATGGGAACTCGACCACGTACTTTTCAAGATTCCCTATTTCGTGCGTTGGGTCCACCTCCAAAGACGTGAAGGTTGACAAGAATGGCATCACTCATGTGGACCTCGAGCGTGTCGGATACCAAGATGAATCATTCGTACTTTCGCTAACCAAGTTGTTCAAGTCTTCTATGTAACCCAGTCCAACAAGAAGCGCCATGTAGTTCTTCAGGGAAAAGGAGAATTGTCGGAGTTGAGAATGTAGTAGATGAGGAAGAGTATAATCAATTTGATGAGTTGCCAACTATCGGAAATGACATCCACGGTCCCGGAAGAACAACATGAGGAAGCAAGCTACACGCGTCGATCATCATGAAGGGCTAATTTTCATACAAAAGAATAAGCATGTGGTGGCGTAGTTATGAGAAGGGTGCATTGTCATCATGCTTACTAATTTTCATGTGTAATAATATTACATTAATGCTATTGTAAAGATGATACAACCCATCATGCTTTTGTACATATGATTGTGATGATCTTTGTAAGTAGCTTGTGAAGCATCTGAATTATGTATATAGGATTGTGATGATCTTTGTAAGTAGCTTCAGAAGCATCCGGATTGATGGAAAAGATGCAAGTATAAGAGCACGTATTTATTCCTTAATATCAATATGATTCCAAATATATGATTCAAAGATGGCCATTCGACATAATTGATGACAAGAAATAAATTATGTAGACTATGGCGAACAAGAACGAATCATGTCTACTTTGGCAATATGGAAATAGTTGTATGTGATTGCTCTCGATTTTAGGGTTTGAATTGAGGATTATAATCTCCTCTTCAACCACAATGCAGTCGATATTCTTAAAGACAACTTTCGCGAAGATACAACAAAGTGGCATGCATAAGAGTCAATCGAATCGAACCGACAAGTGAATGTCGTTGAATAGTATATATCATGAGCGGTTCTTTAACATAACGATGCAGATGATGTTATTTGTCGCTGACGGTTATGTTACCTAACCGTCGTGATATCTCAACATCGAGACAGTTATATTATATAACCGCCCGTGATGTCACCAACATCACTGCATCGTTCTATTATAGAACCGCTCGTAATATCTGGCATCACGAGCGGTTCTATTATAGAACCGTCAGTGATATCTCACTGAACCATTATATTATAGAACCGTGCGTGATGTGCTCTCTATATATATCCCAGCAAGCAGAGCTCATTCACAGCTGGCCAAACCCTAACCCTTTGAGACGTTTTGCCTCCATGACGGCCTCTCCCTCTGCCGTCCTCCCCCGGCTCCTCCTCCCTCCGGCGTCCTCCCGCCTCGGCGTCCTCCCCGGCATCGACGTGCTCCCCCTCGTCGTCCTCCCCTGCTGCGACGTGCTCCCCCTCGGCTATGTTCTTGTGCATCTCGGGCTTCAACCGTGAGTATTTCTGGGGGACTAGCCATCGAGCTAGAGGCCGTTTCTCGATCTGGAGGCACTGCCTGGCCATTTGCTCTATTTTTCGGTGTTGCTCGCTAGTTAGTGAGTTCAGGACACTTTCTCGTGATTATTCTCGGTCTTGCAAAGGGGCGGTCGTCTGCGGCTTGGGGACCTTGCGTGTGGGCTTAATGTTCAAATGATGATTTAGGGATGGAATAGACTAATTGTGACAACAAATCTTAGCGATCAATTTCACTTTCATATATATATATATATATATATATATATATATATATATATATATATATATATATATATATATATATTTGATTAGTGTGAGTTCGGCAGTTGATTGAGGTTCTTTGGAAGAGTGGTTGATCGTAATCGAGTTTTTGATGTTGGTTGAAAAGGTCTTTTGCTAGTGATCAAGAATGATGTTTGTTTTTGGTTGTTTAGAGCCCGATGAGCGAGTAACTAGTTAAAATGTCTTTGTTACGGTTGGCTAGGAGCGATGGTGCTGTGGTTGTTTTTTGGTGCCCCAGTAATTAGTTTGGAGGGTCTGCTTAGGTGGTGGTTTAGTGAATATGCATATAAGATAACCAATTGAGTAGATTTATACTTAACCTATCAAATATTAAATCTGTTATTGAGATAAAGTTGTCACAATCTAGTCTATTACTTATCCATTGTGGCGAGGAGGGCCTTTAAGGCAACCCGACATCGAGAACATTCAAACAATCAATATGAGCTTTATGCTAATTGCTTTATTCGTAATATCTTGTACATGTTTATATGTGAGATCCCTCGAGCTTCTGTTCTATTATTCTCGTTAATTGTCAAATGGTTGAATCCATATGTATTCTTTCGCTTGTCTGCATTGTGTGGATGTCCTAGTTTTAGGGAGATGTGAAATTTTTATTAAGTTCGCAACCTCCTAGTTCGCTTCTTTTGCTAAAAGGCTAATAACAAGCCATTTAGGCTAGTTCTTTTAAAAGGCTAATAACAAGCCATGGTATCCACAAACTCATTCACTCTAATGTGATTTTATTTGTTCTTCACTTTTAGTTACTTTGAAACTATTCTAACTTGTAAAGAAGATGTCGTCCTCTAATCCATCGTTTGAAGGACATGATGTGCCCTCAAAAGAAGAATCGACCCAGCTGCAAGAGGACCAAACAAAAGGCCAATGAGACCGATATACCATTACGAGATCGATCCAAATGATGGGGCCCTAGAAAGCCAAAAAAGGCGAATGCATTTCGAGTATGTGTGGGATAGTAGCCCGAACGGGTTCGATCACGCTATCTTCCCGGAGGTCGGTGACTATTGAGGCTCGCAATGCCTTGCTAACGGAAATTCTTTCATCGTTCAACATTCGGAAGAATCCGCTCCCCTAGTGCGACGGTATGCACCGCTAGCGCAGAAAGGCATGGAAGACCTTCAAGCATACGCTTTTCGTGGACTACGCCAAGAAGGATCGGTTCCATACTCAAGTATGGGTTCATTGATGAGGACACATGGGGGCGTTTTGTTGGGATGAAGACCACGCAGGCGAATTCGCATGCGCCACAAATGAAGCAAACAAGGCCTTGCAAGCAAGAACACTCACCCCCACAGACTCGCGGCCTTGCGCTCGCGGGGAAGAGAGTGCAATGGGACAGGGAGGACGAGGAGGGTATCGCGCCATTTCCATCGATCACAGATCAACGTGCCAGAGACTGGCTAAGAGCGAGAGCGAGGTCAGATGCCACGTCCTCCACAACCGTCTCCTTTGTAAACCCGCGGATGAGGAAGTCTGCCAACGCCTGGTAATATATAAATCGAACTACCAATTTTACGTAATTAGTCCATGACTTCATAAGTGAAATAACTTGTCCGGATCTTGCAGGTAGCGTTGAGTACACAATCGTGCGATGGCTCTTTTTTTCCCGACGAGAGGGAAAGATGCAACATCCATAGCCTTGGGAAACCAGAACACCACAGTCGCATACAAGAGGTAAAGGGTTTTGTTCCATGAAAACTGGATTCCCTGCATTTACTTCCACATATACCAAGTAAGAAGAGAACTAAAGCCGAGCGAGTCAAATCTTATAAAGAATTTGGAGGACAAGTTGAGAGGAGAGTTGAGAGAAGAGTTGAGGGAGGCGAGAGAAGAATTTTATGACAGGATACGAATCCTCGAGGAAAGGCTCACCAATCAAGAAAGAAATCGCACAAGCCCCGTAGTATGTCCAGAAGTCACCCCACTTGCCCGTAGAGCAGCTTGTGCATCCGTTCCTCCAAGTGACATAGATGAACATAGCGGGACTTATCTGTATGTGACATTAAGATGGCCACGCGGTGCAATCTCAAGTGAGAATTAGCAATGGCACTGTTCCTCGACGGCCGCTTGGGGCATGGCGTATCCATCCCCAAAAGGGACCATGGTGCACAGTACCATCATAGCGTCGGGTTTCACCAAGGTCAATGTGGACGGGGTATTTGATAGTTTCAAAATTGTCGATCTCTGAAGCCGCCAAGCAGCGAGATCGTGAAACTTGGGAATGCCATTGGCACATTCATCCAATGGCCTAGCAAATGACATCTCCCTCGTCCCTTCGTCATGCAACAACCGCGACGATCCGATTCGCTGTTGTATCGCCGTCGATCGTTGGCTACCAAATCGCCGATCGAAGCGAGACTCCACTTGATGTACATAACGTTGACCTCTTTCCCGCCCATTCCTCTCCCGTGAAGGGTTCATACAAAACAAAGAAAGGCAAGGGCAAACAGAAGAAAGAAAGGCAAGAACAAGTCGACTATCCATCTGTTGAGTTGGCTAAATAATACAAGCTAGGAGAGCCGTTACTAACGAAAGGCAGCGTAACTTCACTTAGTATAACTTGCCAACAATTGCATAAGTGGTACATCCAAGAAGCTGGAAAGCCAGAGCGTGAACGTACAACAAGTATCAGTGTTAAGTTCAAGTATGAACATCTATTCAACGACTCAGCGGGGGGCTTCTTCACGGTCGATTTTCTGGACTTGTTCCATCTCTACAACCTCGACGCTATCGACGCCGCACTCATAAGATGTTGGACCTTGTAAGTGTGTGCTATCACAGTCTACATTCGTCTAATAGTGATAAATGTCCTCCAATATATATAATTCGCCTTTGTATATATAGATACATGCAACTTGAAGCGACACAGAAGAAACTATCGATCGGTTTCTCGACCCACATATAGTCTCAAAGCAAACAATGGATGATGATATAAACATGGTCGAGGAATACGCCAGAGGCATTGCTAGCACAAAAGATAAAGAACTCATACTTATACCCCATAACCTGAGGTAAGTGCTACCACATGCTATACTTTGGTGCATCTTGTGCACACAACTCGTTTCATTCATTGTCCATTGTGATATACTGTGTAGGTTTCACTTTGGGTTCTAATTGTAATTGAACCACCACAAACCGGTTAAGTACCTTGATTCCGGACGTGGCGGAAACCACGACTTGACACTGTCACAAAATTACTCACCGGTAATCACGTTTCCTACGTACATGGTCGTAAGTTGTTCGAGTTTATATTGCTATTGGAATGGCTTAGGCTAACCTTTTGCAATCTTGTAGAGCGTTCAAACACGTGAAAGATTGGACTAAACTACAGCATGATTTGAACTTTCCGGTATCCGCTATACACAACAATTCTATATCAAACCCCGTAATAGTGACTCTAGAACTAACCGTAGGTTTTATTTGTAGTGCCACCAAAGAAGGTCCGGAAATAACCTATGTGGATTTTATGTTTGCTACAACATGCAAACCATCGTCGCTAAAAAATTAGCAATCTGATTAAAGCTGCGTTGACTCGAGACCGATTTGAGCAACATTAGAGGAGAGTTTGTTTCTTCACGCTCACCAAGTAATACATAAAACCGGCGCGTTCACACAGCCTTATAACTTCGGAGTTGTACAATTGTCAAATGGTATTCATTAATTCAGAAAATATGTCAAAAACTTGCGGTTATTCTTGTTTGTACGATTCATTGTATTGTCACATGATATTATCCTTAATACATATTTGCTCATCTTGAATGCAACAACTTAACAATGTCTTGCTTGTTGGAAGTAGATATTTTTCCTACACCCTCAGCAGAACCTCCATTATTTATGGTTTGTTGTTCGAAATTTCCATCTACTTAGGTATTCCTGCATCAATATTTACGAGACACGGCCAGTTATAGATGTTGTAATTGAATATCTGCACTTCCTATATGCATTGAGGCAACAGTTTGTCCAATCAGGATAGACTTAAAATATAAAGATTTGTAGCGCCTTTTCTCCTTCTTATGATAATGTTGATGGAACTCGACTAATAAATCAACCAAGAGCATGAGCGGCATGGCGGTGGCGGCAACCACGGTCTTCTCCATCGAACCGGACACACTAGAGTGTGTGATTTGCTTCATGCCATCTGAAATGGCTTTATGCAGGTCACCGTAGTGTCACGGTCGGAGTAGCCGGACGGCATGCTCTTAACTTGGCGTCACCGTCGTGCCACGGTGGGAGATCGAACATGGTACTTTGGTAAAAATTGTAGATGTACTTGATAGATTACTTTAGGTAGGGTAATTAAAGATTGAACAAATGTGATTGCAAGTCGGGTCTTCCATGCCGGAAGGACTTTGGAACACCGACTTGAATGGAGAAGAAGAGAGGAGAAGCCGATGGGCGGTGATGCAGCGGAAGAAGACAACCTTATCTATAACCAAGGCTGTCTTCTTTACGTACCACCATCCATCGGCTTCTGTAAGTTCAACCTTCATTAATTATGGTTTTGGTGTTAATGACAAATCTAATCATGTGTTAATGATAATGACAAATCTAATCTTGTGTTAATGACAAATCCAATATTAAAGTTTATCCCCTAATGCGATATTGATTATTAATGACAATCTTATATCGAGACTAACTTGTTTATTTAGAATATCTTTGATTAGTCTCATCACATTGAAAAATGGAAAACCCAAGGTATGTTTGCATATTCATCTCAATATTAGTTGCATACTTTGGAGTCAAGTTAAAGTATGAATATCCCCGTTATATTAACCACAAAATGTGCATCATGTTTCCCAATCCATATATTACATGGATGCACATATCTAGGGGGAGTTCACACTCTAACTTGAAGAGTCAATTTAAATGATAATTTAAATTGAGTTCATTTGTCTTGTTAATCGTTAAAGAACACTTCATCATGTGTTGATGGTGTTTTGTGATTAATTGGGGCGAATGAATAGCTCTTAAGTATAATGAAGCATGAGTTGCATTATTGTACTTAAGACACATTTACAATCATTTCAATTGATTTAGGTTGTGCTCAATTGATCTAAAGGCATCCATTATGTGTTAATGGAGTGCAAGAGATAATTGAGACAACCATGCATCTTGGACTAACAAGTTTTATGAGTTATGTTTGAGTTAGGTCCAAAGATGGATGAGAACGGGATAAAGACGGCATCATGAGGTGATGGACGTCAAGAGATGATTTCGGGGGAGCGTATGCATGCTTGATCATAAAGACCCCAAAGGGGATTGCTTGCGTGCGGCGACAAAAGGTATAACTAGATAGGCTAAGGACTTTTGTAGTCTTTGAGTCTAAGGTTTTATCGCCGTACTATTAAGAGGGGTCGTTCCCTAGCTTGAGCTTCATCATGTGTTGGTGATCTCAATCCGCTGCTCACTCAAAGCTCAAATCTTATTTGATTTGGTTTTTGCATATGGGTTAACCATTTGGCATGTGTTGCAAATGTGTTAAACCTATGCTTGGTTGTTTTGCATTATGCTCTGATTTGCATGTGTTGCAAAGATGAAAGAGTATATGCATTTCGTTTTCGCATTATGCTTTGATTTGCATGTGTTGCAAATAGGATAAGCTAATGCGTTGGCTTTTGCGTGGAGATCACTTTTGCATGTGTTGTATTAGTTGAAGCTTCACGTTTTGGTTCGAAATATCTTTCTAAAACCGTGTGGTTGCTTGGAGCTAAGTTTTGCATGTGTTGCAAAAGGAGAGAGCTCAAGCGTGTTTAAGTGTTTGTAGTTGTGTATGTGCTAGATGCTCGCATGTGTTGTGAGTGAAGAGCACATATGTTTAATTTGGTGTTTAAGTGTTTGTATGGAGCTAGAGGCTTGCATGTGTTGCGAGTAAAGAGCTCATACATGTGAATTGGTTTTAGTGTGAAGTTTGATTTTTGGTTTCTGGTGTTGCATGGAACTAGAGAATTACATGTGTTGCAATTAGAGAGTTCATGCACCTTGATTTGATGTTGCTTGGAGCTAGACTTTTGCATGTGTTGCAAAGAGTAGTGCTCAAGCATGAAATATGTTTATTGTGTTATTTGCAAGTTCACAGCGAATAAACCGAGGTTTATGAGTCCGAATCCCGAGAGCATGTGAGTGGGGCTTGCAGCGGGTGTTGGCAAGTTGACCGGGTCTTGTGTTGACCTTCACATGGTTAGGGGGATTAATCTCATAAACTCAAGTTTGATTTGCTTAATACGTTTTGCAAATAGATCTTGAGTTGGTTGCGAAATGTGTTTTCGCAATTTGGTGTAAATTCTTTGAGCGTGAGCTAAGTTGGTGCAAATGTGTTTTGCACGTGTCCATGATCATGTGTTGATCATCTTTATGGCTCAAAGAATAAAGTTTGTTTTTCGGAGAATTGGATTTGGAGTTGAATCCTTGTTTTCTCCAGCATGGCCGGTTGCACCGGAGTTGAGAGCGGTACTACCGGGAGGTGCGGTAAGTACCGGCCCAAAAGCTTGTAGTACCACAAGTCTTGTACTACGGATGTTTGCTCGGTTGCTTTTTTTGGCAGAGACGCTGTTTTTGTCTCGTTGTCGAGCGGTGCTACCGGAGGTCAGAGCGGTACTACCGGAGCGGTAGTACCGGGTTTTTGTCGGTGTAGTATCGCCGCGATCACAAGAACGGCTAGTTTTATAGCCGTTGTTGATCAAGCGGGAGCCAGAGTATGAAGATGTGGGGCAGCGTTTTGCTGCAGCTTTTCTGGATTCTTGCCCCCAACGGCTAGTTTTCTTTGGTGGGGTATAAATAGACCCCATGGGGGGCATTTGGCTGGTGTTGTTGCACTTGTGAAGGTTTTTAGCTCTTGTGTGAGTTGTGTAGAGGTGGTTTGCATGTGTTGCATCCCCTTAAGTTGTTTCTTGAGCTAAAGAGTGAGCTAATTGCATGTGTTGCAATTAGTGAGTGGTTTGAGAGGCTCTTGTGCATGTGTTGCACTTGAGTGAGATCCTTGTGCATGTGTTGCACTTGGTGATCACCGAGAGCGCATTCGTTGTGCTCGGTGAAGTTCAAGCGAAGAAGCGGCTTGTTACTCTTGGAGGTTGCCGACTCCTAGACGGTGTAGGCGTCGTGCGCGGGAGCTCTCAAGGTGTGAGAAGCCCCGGCAAGTTTGTGAAGGTTCGGGTTGAGCCTACGCCGCAAGCGTGAAAAACCACGCCTAGTGAAAAGAGGCGGTGCTCGGCGGTAGCCGGTCCAAGTGGTTGGGCTTGCCTCAACGTGGACTAGGGAGACCAAGCAAGTCTCCGGACACCACGGAAAAATATCGGTTGTCTCTTTTACCTTCAAGCATTTACTTTATTGTATATTTATCAATTTCTTGATTATAATTAGAATTGCTTAGTATTGATTGTTTGCTCAATTTAGCAATTCTAGTATAGAGACATAATTTAGTTAGTGCACTAGTAAGCCTAGTTGATTTAGGCTTTAATTGTCAAAACCGAGTTTATCGCTTCCGCATTATCTTTGATTAGGTTTTGACATAGGGGTTGATTAGAGCGAAATATTTAGTGAGCGATTAATTTTGTAAACGCCTATTCACCCCCCTCTAGGCGCATCCTCGATCCTACACTTCCTCCGCTCCTCTTCTACATTCAAGTCGGGTGTTCCAAAATCCTTCAGGGCATGGAAGACCCGACTTGCAATCACATTTGTTCAATCTTTAATTACCCTACCTAAAGTAATCTATCAAGTACATCTACAATTTTACCAAAGTACCATGTTCGATCTCCCACCGTGGCACGACGGTGACGCCGCATAAGAGCATGTCGTCGGCTACTTCAGACCGTGGCACTACGGTGACCTCATAAATTCACCGTATGGCATGAAGCAAATCACACACTCTAGTGTGTCCGGTTCGATGGAGAAGCCTGTGGTTGCCGCCCGCCATCTTTGCTCATGCTCTTGGTTGATTTATTAGTCGAGTTCCATCAACATTATCATGAGAAGGGAGAAAAAGCGCTACAAATGTTTATATTTTAAGTCTATCCTGATCGGACAAACTATTGCCTCAATGCATATAGGAAGTGCAGATATTCAATTACAACATCTATAACTGGTTGTGCCTTATAAATATCGTTGTAGAAATATTGATGGAAATTTGAACAACACCATAACTAATGGAGGTTCTGCTGGGGGTGTGGGAAAAAGGATATCACGAGCGGTTCTTATTTGAAACCGTCAGTGATAAGTTGATATCACTGACGGTTATGATTTAAAACCGTCGTGATAAGTTCATATCACGAGCGGTTATGATTTAAAACCGTCAGTGATAAGTTCATATCATGCATTTGTGATTTGAAACCGTCTGTGATATTTAGTTATCACGAGCGGTTTCAAATCATAACCGTCGTGATAATTAAATTTCACAGAAGGTTTATTAATACAACCGTTTGTGATATATATTTTCTCAGACGGGTAGAGAACCGTCTCTGATGATCTTCTTCGTCACAAACTTATTATTACTGACGGTTCACAAAACCGTCTCTGATGACGTTTGCGAACCGTCTGTGATGATGTTTTCTGTAGTAGTGGATTTTGGCGAAGTATCTAAGTTCTTCATGGTTGATGCAGGTGACGTGATCCGTCTTGTTTAGAACAACAGAATGATTATTCACTGGTGTTATGAAATGAATGATCAAGAAGTGGTTGAGATCAAGGAGAATGAATTTGGAATTATTGAATGGATGGATAGGATAGAAAGAGATAAGAGGAGAGTTGGCTTGGTTATAAGGCAACGTTTCGTTCTTTAAAATTTTCCTAATTAGATTTTCTTATTAATTCAGGGTTATCGCATTGTGAATTTTCAACCGAAGAGTTAATCATCCACGAGAGTAACCCGAGAAGCAATACAAAAATTACACATCAAAAGTCGGGCAATCAAAAGGTTCTCACGCAATACAAATAAGGTGGTGTAAATTTTAATTCAACAACTAACCTATTCTAGTGTTTCTTTTCCCGCCTAACGATACCGATTCTTCATGGAGCAACTTGGCGTCATCGGGATCTTCGAAGACTTTCTATCTTGAAAACGTAAATACACCACGCTTCCGCTGCGCAACTCTGATAATAGTATTTGCCCAAAGCTTTTACTAATCCTACGAGGCTATGCTATTATATTAACTAACTAATGAGATTGGATTTTAGAAAAGATTAGAGAGTAGAAGAATATACAGGTAAGAAGTTCTACAGGAAGAAAAGGTAGGGGGAGATTATCGCCCGTGTCAGATTAAGGACCGAACTCAGTGTTCGCTAAACCCAAGAATTACTATACAACCATAAGTGCTGGTATGGGACAACATTAACCTATTAAGTTACTTAGAACTAGCTTTGCACATTGGTAAACTGGAGTAGTACGGGCTTTCAGTGACTGATTGCTCGGAGGGGCGCCCACACCGAGGTGTTGGGAATAACGTTTGATGATACAACGGTGTACGCCATGCTATGGATATGCTTAATCATTTATTATACAGTGACTGTACAAACATTTACACCATAGCATGGGTTTGTCGTCACCGGGCTGGTGCAAAGCTAGGACTAGGTAATGTAACCGTTATGTTATGATCTCTCTGCCGACACACCAAAGGAAGTGTGTTGTAGGCCTGGTAAAGGGGATGATCATTTCTTGTGGGTAAAGCTGTACACCTCTGCAGAGGGTCAAAATCTTTTCGAAAAGTTGTTCCCGCGGTCATGAGAATCTTGGTGTGCCAGCACGAGTTAGATGTTTCTATTTTCATAAAACTCTGGATTCTACCATGTGTTGGTAGGGAATAGTTCGTGGATGTGGTCATATCACCCAGGTTCATAAACTTTCTTATTTGTACTTACATACTGTTATTTTATGTATTAAATTACTTTTATTTAAATTCTGTTTGCAATCTACTATTCAGTATTTACATGTCAACTTGGCTTTATGCAAATTAACCGTAGAAGCCTTTCCACTGAATGGCCTGCATATATTATAGGTTTTGCAAAAGTCTTGCAGAGTATGAAAGTACTCACCCTTGCTTACTTACCATTTTTAGGAGAAGAACCAGATTACCCAGATGATACATACCTTGACGCAGGGTTCGGGGATGTTAGCAATGAGTTTTTCTAGAGTTTACCTTGTCAGTTGCCTATGGGAATAATGGGTTAAAGGCATACTGCAAGATGCATATATCTGGCGCCGCCACGCCTCCCGCATGTCGCCGCCACTTCTCCCGCCTCCACCGACCGCTCCCCTTTCACTCTGCGCCGCGCTGCCTTAGCGCAGATCTCATCCTTGCTCGCTAGGCTCGGCGCCAGCCGACGCCTTGCCGGATCCGCCCTCTCGACGCCAGAGACGCCTTGGCCACCCAGACACCGCCGCCTTCCCGAGGTCTCCCCTCCCTCTCTCCTATTTCCTCTCCCCTACTCACCCTCTTTTCCTATTTCTCTTGCCCTAGGTCAACCTTTGGCTCGGCATTCTTCTTGGATCTAGTGGGTGAACGCGCCTCATGGGGAAATGGGGTGCGGCTACCCGCATGGCGACCACCTCACCAACAGAGGCCTGGCGCCCACAAGTACTCGGCCACTACTAGGGTTCATCCTCCCCTTAAGCTAAGTACCCGAAACTCTCCCCCCTTTCCTCTACCATGTATGGACCGCAAACAATTAGTAAGATTTGTATTGGTTCAACATTTAATTTTGGATGATATGCTGTGATGCATGCCCAAATTGATGGTGTAGATATGTGCTTTTATACCATGCTAGAACTGGATCTGTGTGCACTGAGATTATGTTGTATATGCTTTGAGACCTAAAGTCGTGCAAAGGCAAGCATTCTGGTGTTCTGTATTTTTGTGTGGTTGTAAGATTCAGATGATTGATCTTGGTTTCTTGTCATTATGTTAAGGATACCCATGCTGATATTTTTGAGGTTTAGGTTTAGGGTATAGTGTATGCATGAATCTGTGATTGATGTTTATAGAAATGTTTAGCCTTCATGTAATTGATTAGCATGGCTTGGAGATTAACTTTTTATGCTATTGTTATCATGGATATTCATGTATGTAGAGCCTAACATGTTCCTTATGTGTTTCATAATGAAGTTCATGCCTCTGTTCTGAATTCTGTGTGATGTGATTTAGCAAAAGTATGCTCATTACTCTTATGTGATTCTTGGCCAAATATTTATGCATGCTTGTTTTGTGAAATGTGTGTCTAGAGAATGAGTTAGAGCTGTGTATGGTTAATCATTTACTTGAACATGAGATCCCAGATTGAGAAATGTGTTAGTGTTCTTTTATTATTTAGATTGCTTCTGATTGCATAATGTATCAAGTCATGATATAGAATGCTTGTTTCATCTTGTATTTATTTCAGTTGCTCAAGTGGTATACATGGGTCTTTGTGAATGTTTGCTATTAAATTCTCAAGAATCAGGAGGAACAGAATTCTAGGCATGAATTCATACCCTAGGATCAGATTTTTATGCCCCTTTATCCTGGAAAGATGAATTTCTGTATCTTATAAGTTGGAGTCATCTTGGACAGGAGCATATATGCATATGCAAGAGTTCTTCCATGTTGTTAGGCCTTTAGTTTATTATCCTTTTTTCCTTGGATAATTTATCTACAGTTTGTTTGTTGGACAATTGAGGCACGTCTGTCTTAGCTCCTTCAATTGCTGACGGTCTTGTGGTGGTGAATATATAAAGGAAGTGTTGTTCCCTCTGTGAGTATTTCAGATTACTTCTCTTGTTGCCTGTGGGTCTGAGAAAGGGGTGGCTCTGTGATGATATTGGGTTAGATGATTATGATGATTAATTTTACAAGTTAGGCCTTGAACTAATAGTCCTGCATGCTAGAGATTACTGGTTCTTTCTTTATTTTGCTATAGTATGACATTATTTGATATCTGCAAGTTGTTGTCTGTCTATGGCCATTTGATTGCTTAATCTAAGATCAATTGATTAGATTGATACATTTGCTAGCTGCTGCCTTGTATTCCATTGCTGATTCTGCTGGTTCGTTAGTGTAAGGACCCGAATTCACCAATTCGAATCCACTGTGTTTTCCCGCACTAGTCCCAGGATCAATCGCTAATGCACACAGCTTAACATTGGTAAGCATCATATCATACACAACGATAAGAATAATAAGACTTTATTTATTGAATATAACTAGTGTATGATCTTATGATCACTTACAATTATTCAGCCTCGCAGGGCAATGCTAAAGTAAAATAAGACAAATGCAGCGGAAAGTAGTAGAAGACGTAGTGACTCATCAGTACACCACAGGCGACTGACAAGGCATGGCCTAGTGACTCGCGTCCACCTGAAAGTCCTCCTCACGCACAGACGATGATTCCTCCACTGTTGTTGGTTGTTAAGCAAGGATGAGTACACCAACACGTACTCAACAAGTTGTGCACAAAATGCAATTCTAACATAGCTATATGCAGGCTTATTCCAAAGGAAGGCTAAGTGTTCATTTCCAATAAAGCAGTATTTAAGAACACATACGTTACATAGATTGAAAAGACAGTAAAACAAATAATAACAGCAAGTAGATTCCATTGTTTCTCAAATCAAACCCAAGTGTTTATCCTAAATCAAGTTCCATTATCCACATGGAATCCTGCCATCCCATAACAGTTGTTCATTTTAATTAACTACCCCTTGACTGTAATTCCCGAGTATTGCTCAATATCGTGAGCATGGCTATCCTAATAGTTTGTACACTCTGCAGAGGTTATGCATTTTACCCACATGATACAACCATGCACCACACAGTGAGCGATCATAACAAAGCCTTTACAATGCATCCTCTTAACCCGGTGCTACCACGAGGTTTCAACACCGAAGGGTTACACCACCACAACAGGCCCCCTCTTGCGCCATGTGAGTTTTCTCCCACACCGGACCACACCACCACGATAGCACTCAAGCTAAGCATTTGCAAATTAGTCACTAGGTGCCCATAACAGACATGTGGTTGCATGATTGACTCAGGTCAAAGGCTTGCAAGGTTAAGTCCTTAGGATTGATTAAAGCAAGACTTACACATACCCTCAGCTCCACTGAGCCCACCCTGGCACACTTGCCCCTTCCACTTGCTTCAATCGTAAAGTGATTACCACCCGGTTGGTTACCAAGCACCACGTGCTTCTCACAAATCAACATCGTTGTGTGACCTCCCCGCCACGACAACTCAATCTCTTTGTGTGATGACACACAAGTTTAACATCATGGTTCCATATTCCATTAGTCAACATTAATACTCAACATTTCATGTACATGTGATGACGTGGCATGGCTAAGCATTCTAGACCGATCTAACCATCCATGTTGATTTTATTATTAACCAACTATAGTTAACCAACCTAAGGTAACAAGTGGATTATGGCATACAAATAACAAGGTAGGGTGTAATTCAAAGGGTACAGTAACTAATCCCAAAGTTAAGTTGAAATCATTTACACACATAAAATATCATGCAATAGAGTAAATCAAAATAGCAATTTTGCAAACATGGGTGCAACATGATCAAAGCACAACTTGCCTTGCTTAAGCTCCTGGTCTTGGTCTAAGGATGATTCCTGAATTGCAAATTCCTCCTCCGAAGCCTCGCACAATTCAACGTCTACGCGAATCGAGAAGAAATAGCAAATAAACACCAAAACCAAAGAACAATTGAACTCAAAAATTCAAATAAAAATTACCAATGGATAGATCTCAGTTTTACAAATTTTTAGGAATTTGAATCACCTCAATCGGAGTTTGTATGCAAAAGTTATAGCATTTAGAAGTTTGAAAATAAAATAAATTGAATTTCTAAATTTAACCAGATTATTTTTATAAAGAAAAATATGAATTTTCCCGCCCCGGCTGTACGGACAACACGTGGCAAGATCTGGACCGATGAAAACCGATCCAACGATTCCTCTTTAAGCACCGACATGGCTCAACTACAGCCACCCGATCTAAATCGGACGACCCACGTTTACCCACACGGTTTACTGTGCACTTAAATGTCGTGGCCCAACCGTGACCTTACGATCTTAATCTAACGGCTAACACTTACCCGAGTGGTTCGCTATTCACCGGGCGACGTGGCTCGATACCGTGCGTGCGATGAAGATCCGGCGGTTAAGGATGTTCGAACTCGGCAATGGCTGGCGACGGCTCGATCTCACCGGCGCTGAGGGTGACGACACCTCCGACGGCGATTTGGCGTACTCCAGTGACGAAGAAACGGTGAATTCGACGCGGTGCAATGCGAGGAACTCGGATCCGAACTTGAATCGTCGGAAGAGAATCCCGGCGACGGCGAAACTCGGCGGAACGTCCTTCGGTACTCCGGCGAGGTCGTGCGGCTTCCTTGGCACCTCTCTGGCGACGAGGCAACATCAAAAATAGGCGGCGACTTGTGGGGAATCTCGGACAGGGTCTCGGGCCTTTAAATACCCGGTGAGGGCCCGGAAAACATGGAAAGTTCGGTGGCGGCGGCGAGTTCAACTCGGAGACGGCGGCGCGAGTTCGACTCGGACACGATGAACCGCAGCCATTCGATCTTGATCTGACGGCCACGATAGATCGAGGTTTCCAAATCGGTAAGTTTTGATGATGGCCGCACGATGACGATCTAACGGCTACGATCACTTAGGGTTTCATAATTGACGTGGCGTGATAATGACCCTTGGATCCCGATCCAACGGTCGATGTTACCCTCCGATTCAGTAATTTGGTCACACAAGAATGGGTCATGCCCACATCGTTCATAAGGAATTTTCGGGATTTTCTACTTAAAATAATCTGAGAAAATCGTTTAATTTATTTAAGGCAATAAAATACTCCAAAATTCCCGAGAAAAATCTCAAAAATACTTTGAGACATTCTAGACTTAAATAAAATATTTTTGACAAAACTTTATTTTGAACTTTTCTTTTTATAATTATTTCTTAATAAAAGGTATTATATTCAAATTCCAAATAATTCAAATAAATCTTAGAAAATCCAAATAATTCCAAAAATTCACAAAATCATAAATTACAATAAAATAATATTAAATAATTAAAAAGTTAAATTTTTGGGATGTTACAGTTAGTATAATAGTGTGATACTGATCTGAATGTTATATGCTGGTTCGGTTAGTATACTAATGTGTTACTAATCTGAATGCGATCTCTGGTTTGGCTAGTTTACAATTAAACTACTAATCTGAACTTTGACACTTGGAACTACTTGTTTGGCAATCAGTAGGCTGATCTGAATATAATTTGATCTTAGAGCAACTGAACAGTAATCTTTAATATCAACTCATCATTATGCATGTTAGGAAGGTAAGGGTTTAAGGCCTAACTTGCTAATTAATTGTCTAGCCGATTTGTGATTGGATTGAAGATCTAATCTTCAATTTCACCCAAAAAACTGAGAGCACAAATCATAAATCATATTGGTTTTGTAGACATGATTCATAGAGCAATTGACATTAGACTTATGAATTGCTTCATTGCTATGGTTATGTCAATCATGCTTCCATTGAATTATGTAATCATTTTCATATTGTTAATTGGAATAATTAATAAAAACTTGCTCTTAATATCGCATCTTTTCTATCATGTAGTACATACATAATCTGATGCATTTAACTAAACACATAGGTTAATATATGTAGATACATCATACATGTAGTCTAAGCACATCACAGATCAGGCCTCCAATGCATTCTTTGCAGTTTGCATACGTGGCGTGCTTCAACACATATATTTTAAAAGACAAAAAAATAAGTGAGTAGAGGACATGAAGGGAGATGATCAACTTAGCATATCTTATAGATTATCATTTGCTATCCCCGATGTAGCAAACTATTGTCGTCTGTTTTCGAGGATGGACTCGGTAAGGGAGCCGTCATGCACCGTTGCGCCGACTCGTCCATGTTCAACCACATTAGCATGAACTACGCATCTGCACATGTATTGAATTTGTTGGCTTTTCTTTTCAAAAAATAAAGATCACCAATATGAGTTAGAGGATAGACGAGGAGAGGAATAATCAAGGTAGATTACCGTAGAGTTCTATTTCATGGGGATGCGCCATCCATGCCTGCATCTGTATTGCTTTTCTAGGAAGGAGTGTGAACAAAGTTGGTGGAGACCCACGGATGCTTCATTTCTTTTATTTTTCGACATGTAACGAAATTAGGGTGGATGATCTAATATCTGCTGCCTCTTCATTCACTTTGAATTTGTGTTTTACATTCTTGCAGAGTAGCTCTTCTATGAGGTTATGTAGATTTGATTAGTTTTCACTATGAACAACTGCACAATAGTTGATTTCGAATGTTGATAAGTATTAACACCTTTATAAGGTGTAAATGCCATTTCATACACCGATCGTAGAATTGTGAGATTACCACCAAAATTAGGATTTAGAACTATCTATTTTATAATTAATCCAATGGCTAGTGGTTAAAAAACCTTACCTTAGAACTCTGTGCTATCTCCACACAACATTTTGCAACTTTGATTTTCTCACAATGCAAGCTCGTGAGGAAGTTCATATGCGGTTTGTTTATAATTCTCTGATTCCTTTGTTCATATGCACGTATTCTAAACAACATATTAAAAAAGAATGGAGGGAGTACTTCAATAAGAACTACTTTCTTTATTGTATCATTACTTTGTGTAAATCTGTATTTCACTGTTGTAATTTGATGTTGAGCTCTCATGGTTGCCTATAATTTAGTCTAATGTTTCTTTTCAACAGTTGGAGCAAAAGCAAATCACAAGTCATTGTTGGAACAAGATGTCGGGATCAGAATGTCATAGTATTGAGAAACACATTCTTTCAATCACATTTTCACTCGATGCCATCGCGTTTTTGTGTAATATAGTTTTTTTCCATATTATATCCAGCATTGCATGAAGTGAAAAGAGTCTTGGACAGTGTTAGATGAATGTAATAATCTTCTGTCAAGAATTTGTGTTATATAAGTTAAAGAGGAAATTGTGGAATGGTACCCACTACCCATAGTAAGAACTAAGAAATTGTGGAATGGTACCTGCTTTTGTGTTTGTCAATTGGCAGCAACATTGAATTTATCCTACTTTATGTATATGTGTATCATCGTTGTTGTCATCTGTTTTCTCCATCATCGTCGGTTCATCTCAGTTCTTTAATTTGCTTAGGCTTTTGACTTTGCACATTAATTTAAGTTCTTTGAAAATCTAGGCGTTCTCTCGTTTCCGTGTAGCATCTGTATGGCATCTAATTAATTAAGAAATAAACTGGTTTCTTGCTTCTAACTCTGCACCATAGCATGACATAGTATACACAGTATGTGGTCATTTATGCTAGACTTGCACAATAGTAGCATTATTTGACATGCTTCTTTTCCGGTATTACTTTCCTTCTTTGCTTCTTCATTTCTGGTTACTGACCTTTTGTCAAATTCTTATTGGACAGGATTAAACATACATACATCTTGGATGATCCTTTTGATGATCCTCCCCAGCTTGCTGAACTTATTCCTAAAAATTCTCCCGTTGGAAAGCCACGGCTGACCGGACTACCCAAGATTCCCAATTCGCAAGAACAATAATGGAACAAAAAACTATTTGCACATTGCCTCTATTTGCACTTCTTTTGCTTGTAGCCAAGTAGCGGTGTGCTTATCAAGCAGCCTGTGTGAGCGTCAGTAGATGTTCATGATTTCCGTCATATCTATTTACAAAGAGTGATTGGATTGCCACAACAATGTTAGGGCATGGTATGGTCTTTACTTATCTAACACAAGCGAGGAGTTGGTTTCTGAATCTCATGTGATAATTTATTTATTTTTCTCATTTCTCATATGTCTATTGAATATCTTGGATGGGAAACAGAATTTTCCATTTAGGTGTTTGTTAGATAACTTTAGATCCTCTACAATCATTACTAGTTAATGATGTTCTGTATTTGCATTGATACAAAACAATAAGTACCAGCTTGATGATGAAAAGGAGTTCTTGGCTTCTGGCAGTGTTGTTTGTATGGTGGGTAAACGGGTATGCCCATGGTATTGGGTACCTGCAAGCGGCGGTATAGGCGAGGTTCATCACCCACGATCCTTCGCGGGTATGCCCGCGGGCGAGATTACTTCTCGCGGGTACGGGTATGGGTGGATACTACCCGTACCCACCGCGCCCGATTGCCATCTCTAATCAAAGCATCACGTTTGCATGTTAAAGATCTAAAAATTGTTCTTGATCTACAAATGTTTCATGTGCTTGCACTAAATTTAGAAGTGTTTCTTTGCAGGCAGAGTTGGAAGGACATAGGAAATTAGTGTTACAATCATGCCAATCGATATAGATGCTTTTGTTCAGAACTACTAGTCGCATGAATACAAAGTGATCTTTTTGTATACTTAACACTTCATGTGGGTGGAAGATAGTTGACCCTAGCTTTGAAGATCCAGCAGGTTGTATTTTGTAAATGATTGATGATTAACTGTATGAACCATGATATTTTTGGACAAATTTGTATATTACTCTATTTGAATGAATTTGAACTGTGTTGAATGGATGTATTACTTGATGGACAAAATTTGTGTGTTCTAGTTGAATGAAGTTGAATCATGTTGAACGGATGCATTAATTCAATCATTTTCTACTGTAATGTGGTGTACATATGAATTAATTATTAGTTAGATCTATAATATTCTATAAAAAAGTCTTACCCTCAGACTATCTGTCGGCAAAAATCTTACCCTCAGACTATCTATCAGCAAAAGTCTTACCCTCAGACTATCTGTCGGCAAAAGTTTGTCTGTTGCAAAAAGTATATCTGTCAGCAAAAGTCATATAACATAGTCAGATGATCTGTCGGCAAAAAAATATCTGTCGGTAAATGTTTTTCTCGATAGGACTTCTTCTGACTGTTGTTTTCTGTCGGAAAAACTTTTGCCGACAGATAAAACGTCGCACTATGTGGCTTTTGCCGACAGATAGACTGTTGATGAAATTGTGTCATGGTGTAGTGTATGTCTCCACTACAAGAGTCTATTTCGGTTTGTAAGATTATTATGTAAGAACTACTTCCGCTGTTGCAATAATATATATATGTTTGGTTGTGATATCGATTTGTGAATGTTCGTACTAGCCACTAATCATGGGACTAGTACTGTATGCATATGATACCCATTATTGATATTTATTATCAAAAATGGAGGCCTTACATAGAGGTGGGACTTGGGCCGTGCCGGGCCTGAGCTCGTCATGCTTGAACTCATGTGAAACGGGCCAAGACGGCCGGTCATTTCTTCGTACGGGCTGGGCCAGCACGGACGGCAAAAATTAAGGTCGGCATGGCCTAAAGGCACGCCAGTGTCGTTGTCGGCCAGCCGCCGAGAACACGGCACTTGGAGAGAATGCAGTATACTAAATATTTTTTTATAAATTCATATGTTGTTCAAATGAAAAAGTTGTCGAGATGAAAAAGATGTGTCTCGAAATTCTCTACAACTTTCATGTAGAATATAAATTCATATGAGCAAAGGAAGACCCTGAAAAATGCAGATTACCGAGAGATGTGGCGTTGGTCCGAAACTATACAGCGCACTAAATATTTTTTTATAAATTCATACGATGCTCAAATGGAAAAGTTGTCTACATGAAAAATATGTGTCTCGAAATTATCTACAACTTTCATGTAGAATATAAATTCATATCAGCGAAGAAAGACACTGAAAAATGCAGATTACCGAGAGATGTGGCGTCGGTCAGAAACTACATAGCACACTAAATATTTTTTATATAAATTCATACGTTGCTCAAATGGAAAAGTTTTCTACATGAAAAAGATGCGTATCAAAATTCTCTACAACTTTCTTGTAGAGTATAAATTCATATGAACAAAGAAAGACCCTGAAAAATACAAATTACTGATTCGGACCGTGCCGGGTGGCCCATTGTGCCAGGTTTTTAGACCCGGCCCGGCACGCCTTCGGGCCGTGCCAACCCGGCCCATTTTTTTCGTGCTGAGTCGTGCTTCGGCCTATTTTTTTATGCCGGGTCGTGCTGGCCCACTAAGGCCCGGCCCAATTCCCAGGTCTAGCCTCACACGATTAAGCAGGTATATTAGGCCTGTCCTGTCTCCGGAATTTTGATAGCTACCCGACCCCGACCCATTGCTCGGTCAAACTAACTAGCTAATTGCTACTTAACTTCAAATTAATGGCCTCACAGGCCCCACAATTTACACTTTGATGTTGTGCAAGTCGGCTACAAGATGCTGTCGGGACCCCAGATTAATCAAATCCGAACCCCTCTGTGTTTCCACCGTGCTAGTTCAGGAACAGCTAGCACACACAACAGACTGATGATGATAACACGACATATCAAAAGTAAATAACAATAATAAAGCAAAAGAGTGTAAACATCATCACATTATTACAAGTATGGAGCCTTACGGCTTAAGTGAAAATGTAGCAGCGAAAATGTAGAACAAAAACGAGCCAATCAGTGTGCCCACAGCAACCGAGTGCACGCCCTAGTAGTCCGGTCTTCCTCCTCTCCAAGATCTTCACCACGGATGTCGAATCCAATCTCCTCATCTCGCTTTATGGAATAAGCAGCCCCATAATAAAAAGCGAGGGTGAGTATGCAACATACTCGCAAGTCTCTAAACATAATGCAATAACTAAATGCATGGCTTGAACAAAGGAAGCATATAGGGTTCATTTGCATAAAGCTTAAATTGAAATTTAAGTACAAGTAATAATTTCATAAAGCAAAGATTTAACAAAATGTAAATAGCATGAATAATTAAACTTGAAATATAACAATTTTCCGTGTTCCAACTACGGTTGGCTCTAGCCGCCAAACTAAGATCCGGAGCTCTAGCCACTCGCGGATTTCCCAAACCACGTTTTCATGTTTAAACCAAATCCATCATTTCCATTTTAAAACCAAAATCATCTTTTTTCCATTTAAAACCAAAAACCGTAAAATCTACTATGTGAAAACGTTCCACGCTTGCCCTTATCCGTAGGCACGGCTACTCAAGTAGTTTTAAGACTCGCAGAGTGGTACACTTTACCCACACGACATGATCAACCCTTTGCGCGTGCAATTAACATACTTCCTTTGGTGTGTCGGAGGAGATCATGACAAGGCCTTTACAATGCATATACCGCCACCGACTTCACCCGCTAAGGTTTCGCTCTCCGGCCCCCTTGCGCTTTGCAAGTGTCACCGACAAACTCGCCACCCATTTGGCGAAGTCAAATAATGATACATGCAAATTACTTAGCCAGGTCGTACCCATATAGACATGTGGTTGTACTGTATAGCATGGCCCATGGTAACACACGACCGGTCCTTAATTGACTAGGGCGGACAATCACATTCCAAAATTTTGTGCATTCCGCACCCGCCATACAACCAATCCGCCCCGGTCTAAACCATTTTTCACTTTTACTTTTCAAATTAATACCGGTAACACCAATTTCCATAATTTCCACAATTCCTTTTGAAACAAATATGAAAGCATTTCCATAATGGTAAGGTACCGACGTGATTAAGCATGGCTAAGCATTTTCTACCGTCCCATGACAAATTGATTACCATTAATTATAGTAATTAATTTTTCCTAAGGTGTCAAAGGTTGTCAAGTTGAATATCAATGTGGCATAACAAAGTGGGAATATAGCTAAACATTAAAACGGTATTTAAAGTACGATACGCAAATAATAAGCATGCAATAATTTAAAGCAAAGTAACATTTTCATAAACTTGGGTTCAATATGGTCAAGGGAGACTTGCCTTCACCCTCTCCCGCTGCTGCAACCACTGCTGGGTACTCCTCTCTCTCAACCGGCGCGTCGTCTACACGCGGAACACGCAAAACGAGACAAAACAATAAATACACAGAAATAAATAAAATTCAAAAATTCATAAAAATGATACCAACAGATAGATCTTGATTTTAGATGAATTTAGAAATTTGAATCGTTCAATTCGGAGTTCGAACGGAGGAGAACGGGGCTTCCGAAGTTTTAATGGAGAGAAAATCGGAAAATAAAATAAGTTGACACGTGTCGGGCGATGATTGGATGTTAATTCGGATATTCGGATTAAATCAGAAAAGAAAAATAAAACAATCTCGCTGACATGCGGGGCCCTCGTCTCGGTGACACGGTTCACATGGACTGGGTTCACAGCTTACGGATGACGAGGCGCACACGGGTGAATTAGGGTTTACGTGGCGGTGAGTTGGCATCGACGTGGCTGGCACGTGGCGATGACGCGACGACACATGGCAGGGACGAGGCGTACACGCTAGGGTTGTGGCTTGCGTGGCGCATACATGGCGAACACGTGGCAGACACACAGATCTACTGCTATGAGGTGGCGCACACACGGCAACATGTGGCGACACGCCGGACTCCGGTGGTGAGATGGCGCGATGTGGCGATGAGGTGGCACGCACGTATACTACACATGGCAGACATGGGCGGAGAAGGTTCACGTGGCGGCTATCGGCGGCCGCCGTGGCTGGCGACGAGTGGGCCACGAGGCGATCCAGCCCTTGCTGAAAGATCCGATGGCGAAGGCTGGTGAAGCAAGCGCGATGACGAGGCGCAGTGCAGACCCGCCGGAACTGGGGGAGACGACTCGGGAAACGGCGAAGCAACAACGGATTAGCCACGAAACGGTGCGGATCGGAAAGAACGCGACACAAGGATCACGATGGTACAAGATTTGTCACCGGAGACTCACCGGAGAGGAGGCAATACGGCGGAGAAGCTTTGTGCACGGATGACTAACTCCGGCGAGGGCTAGCGGATGAACAGAGGCGTCTCCGGAGGTGAGAGAAGAGGGAAAATGTGCGGCGCGAGGTAGGGAATGTGGCACGGAAGCCGGAGTGGCCTTAAATAGTCTAGGGTTGCGGGAAAAAGCACGGGAAGCGAGGTTGGTCGGGCGGCTGCACTGTGCGGGCGGCGGCGGCTATTCAGGCGACGTGGCGCGTTGATGACCGCGGGATCGGGATCGGACGGGCCAGATCTAGGGTTTCATGGCTGTGTTGAAATGATTCGGCGAATGGCAGCCGTTGGATTGATATCAACGGTCGAGGTTCACTCGGTCTAGGGTTTACGGCTGATTGGGCTATGCGGTGCGAGTTGGGCGGTGATAGCATCTAGGCCCCCTCAATTTCTGATTTTATATTGTTTATTAGTTTTGGTGTTGATGACCAAGTTAATAATACTCTCATCTCGATATCATGGATGGAACATCTTGGACAAACAAGACTAAGGTTTATTATCTTTATTTTAGGACTTGGGAGTTGGTTCAAGTCTAGCGCTTAAGTTCTTTTGTTACTATCATTTGTACTATCAAGAGGACTTAGCACAAGTTGGTGTCTTGGTTCATTAAGAAAATATTACTCTAGGCTGACTTGGAGCTAAAACTTTCTTAGTTCAATCTAAAACTTGAACCAAAATTACTCTGTTATATTTTGTCAAAAATACTTCACATTTCAACAGCACCAAAACTTTATGGTTTCATATTTTAAGTCTTGCCAAAACGATAATAGTTTCAAAGACTCTTCTTGTTGTCCTATCTATGGCGGACCTAATTTTAGGTCCGGCCTACATGCGGCTTTAGCAAAGACAGAGTTTCAGAATCTGCCTATCTATGACGGACCTAAAGTTAGGTCCGGTATACACTTGTCTTGAGAAATTCTGAAACTCAATCATTGCCTATCTATGACGGACCGAATTTTCAGTCCGCCATACCCATGTCTTGAGAAGGGGTCTGAAATTCCAGCTTTGCCCATCTATGACGGACCTAACTTTAGGTCCGGCATAGATTCAAATAAGCCTCTGATATTCTGCTATCTGAATTGCATTTTGTTGACTGCTATATTTTATTTCAAAATTATATCATCTCTCAGTGATTAAATAAAAAGTATCTCAAAAAAAACTTTTTAGACCAAATATCTATTTCAAAAATCTTTTGTCTAAAAAGTCTTCGATCAAATATCATTCTTAGCTACTGATCATAAGATTTCATCTTTATCAAACCCTTGTTTATAACGGACCATTTTTTCAGTCCGCTATACACTTATCTATAGCAGTTCAAGCTCAACTCATCTACGGCGGACCTAATTTTTGGTCCGGCGCACATATGAATTCAGCGAAGAAAAGGTTTCAGAATCTTACAACTACGGCGGACCTAACTTTCGGTCCGGCATACACATGTCTTAAAAGAGGTTCTGAAACTCAACCTTTGCCCATCTATGACGGACCTATTTTTCGGTCCGCCATACACATAGCATCCTGAATTTGCTGATTTGGTCCGTGATACACATGATCAGTATCGCTAGAAATTCTTGTTGGTCCGCTGTAAACGTGTTTTATCTCATTTTTTATCCTGACACGTTACAACGGTTACTGTGGTAGGTACAACGGCTACTTTTCTCAAAATTGAGTATATAAACATTGGCTGTGCTATCTACCATAGAACTTTTTGGAACTCCTTCACATTTTAGCATTCAAAGCTCTCATTTTCTCAGCAAGGAGTCTGTTTCTCTCTGGTTTCTCAAAATCAACTTTCTTCTAAGTGTTTAAGCTCCAAGTGTGTCTAGCTGTGTGAATTTAGAGTGTAAACCAAGAGACAGAGCTTGTGGGAAGTTTATTACTCTTGGATCATTGTGATCCTAGACAGCTTGGAGGAAGTGGAAGAGTTAGACCTGTCCAGAAGAAGGATTGTGGAAGGCTACTCTTGATTGTGAAAGGTTTGGAGCTCACCTCACTGGAGTAGTGAAAGAGCTACCCCGAGTGTGTTCCCAAGCTGCTGCGACTAGCTGTGGGAGAAGCAATACTTCGAGAGAAGTGCTTCAACGAGGATTAGGAGGAGTGCTCTGAACCTCGGGATAATTCTTTTGTCTCACTGTCATTTTCATTATTTCCTATCTCTGAGATTGCTATCATCATTGCATTGATTATTTCTTTGTATTAGTTCATTTCTGTCAGACAAGAAAAAGGTTAATCCGTGATTAAGAGTAGGAAATTGCAAAAGTTGCCTATTCACCCCCCCTCTAGGCCAACTCGTTCCTTTCAAGTGGTATCAGAGCAGGGTTTACCTTTGAAAGCTTAAATTGCTTTGGTAAATGGCCGAGGGAAATGGTTCTGCTACTGTTAGTATAGGTAGAGTACCTGTGTTTGATGGTACAAATTATGCTTACTGGAAAATTAGGATGAAATGTTATCTAGAAGCTGTTGGGTATGATGTTTGGAGGGTTACAGAAAAGCCTCTGCCTCCACGTATCATACCCGAAGGGCAAACTACATATGGTGAACCCACCCCTGGTGAGATTCAGAATATGCAGTATGATGCTCAAGCTAGGAATGCTATTTTTTCTTGTCTTAGCTTGGAAGTGTTTGATAGAGTTAGTAATTTAACTTCTGCTTATGATATATGGACAACCCTTCAAGATATTCATGAAGGAACTTCTGATGTTAAAGAAGAAAGATATTATGTCATTAGAGAGAAATTTGATCAATTTAAAATGCTTCCTCAAGAAAATGCGAATGATATGTTTACTAGGCTTAATCCTATTATCAATGAGCTCAAAGGCCTAGGGACTAAAATTTCTGATGTTGAGGTTTGCAGGAAGATGATAAGAGTTCTTCCCCGAGCTTATCATAGCTTGATCACTTACCTATCAAATAGTGGTGATCTCAAGAGGCTTACTCCCACCGAACTACTTGGGAAGATTTCAGCTCACGAGCTCACCTTGGTCAAGATGATGCACCTAAGAAGAAGTCCATTGCTCTCAAAGCAAAGGAAGCATGCAAGACTCATCGATGAGAGTGATGATGAGTCAAGTGATTGTGGTGATGAGGATGTGAAGAAGCTAAGCTGGCGATGAGGAGAGCAAATAGAATTATGAGAAGAGTGAACTTCAAAGACAAAGGAAAGCCAAACTCTTACTCAAAGAAAAATCCTTTCACTAACATTATTTGTTTTGAATGTAATGAGAAAGGACATATTGCTGCTCGGTGCCCAAACAAAAATAAAAAGAAGAACAAGTATAAAGGAAAGGAGGATGAAGATGATGAGATAACTCATGACAGATCCAAGAAGAAGTACTACAAGAAAGGTTATTTCAAGAAATTCTCAAGGAAAGGTAAAGGAGAAGCTCACATAGGAGAATGGGTCACTGATGAAGAAAGCTCAAGTGAAGAATCATCTTCGGATGATGAAAACTCAAGATCAAAAGGACTAGCTGGACTTGCTTTGGATGAGTCAACTCCTCCACCACCCTCATTTTCCCTGTGTCTGATGGCCAGAACAGATGAGGAAGAGGTCAGTGACTCGCCTACTTATGATGAGCTAGTTGAAATAGTTGAAGAATTAAATAGTGCTTTGCATGCTAAGACAACTTCAACTAGAAGTCTTAAAAAGACTATTGCTGGCTTAACTAGTGACCTTAAGTTACTAAGCGACAATCATGATAAGCTTACTCATGAGCATGCTAAGACTTTAAAATTATACGATGATCTTGTCACTAATCATGCTCTACTTATTAAAAATCATGAGGATTTGAAGGATAAGTATTGTGAATTAGAAATTGAAATTGAGATGATTGCAAACAAGTCTAATCATATTGCTGTCAACGATATATCTATTAACTGTGACTTGTTAGGAAGTGAAAACTCTGTTTCCAGTTCGTCTAGTACTTGTGATGAAAACTGCAAATATGCTTCCTGTGCTAAAGAACTTAAATCTGAAAATGAAGAATTAAAAACAAAGATAGCCAGATTTGATAAAGGTCTGGAAAAATGCTTTTTGGGTAGTGCTACTCTTGACAAAATTCTAGTTGAACAAAGACCTAACTTGGGTAAGAAGGGTTTAGGTTACCAACCTAACCACTTGCTCAAGAAAAATGGTTTAAACAAGGTCAACCAGATTTTTGTCAAGAAAAGCTCTCATTGTTATTACTGTTATAATTCTGATCATGAATCTAGAAATTGTTTTCTTGCCATTACTCCTTATGCTAAAATTGATGTAAAATGTATGGTAGATGCTCATTACATGTTATTTAAGAATTTTAGAGGCAACATGAATGTTAAGTATGTTGGTCCTTCTAATCTTGATAACAAACTTAAGGCTATTTGGGTTCCCAAGACTATGTTATTAAATCCTTTTAGGCCAAAGATGATTGAGACTAACATTAAAGGACCCAAAAGTATTTGGGTACCTAAAATCAAGAAATGACTTTGCAGGTAAATTATAAAAGTGGTGGCCGGCATTGGGTGATAGACAGTGGATGCACCCAACACATGACAGGAACTTCAAAAATGTTCACATCAATTGAAGATGAGAGTGATCCAAGCCACAAAATCACATTTGGTGATAACAGCAAAAGAAAGGTAAAAGGGCTTGGTAAGATTGCTATTTCAAATGATCACTCCATTAATAATGTACTCTAGTTGATTCATTAAATTTCAATCTTTTATCTGTAGCTCAATTATGTGATCTTGGATTCCATTGTAACTTCTCTATTGATGGGGTAACAGTGTTTGACAAAAGTGAAAAGCTTGTTTTAAAGGTTTTAGATTTCAAAATCTTTATTTAGTTGATTTCAAATCTAACTCCTCATGCATTTCAACTTGTCTTGGCAAAAGTATCTCTTGGATGGCTTTGGCACAGACGACTTGGGCATGTAGGTATGTCTAATCTTAAAAAGCTTTTCAAAAATGAGCTAGTGGTTGGACTGAAAGATGTGAAATTTGAAAAGAATAGGCTATGCAGTGCTTGTCAGGCAGGCAAACAAGTAGCCAATTCTCATCCATCCAAAAGCATCATGTCCACCTCTAGACCACTTGAGTTGCTGCATATGGATGTTTTTGGCCCTACTTCATATGCCAGCATAGGTGGTAACTCATACTGTTTAGTCATTGTTGATGATTTTTCCAGATTTACTTGGGTATTCTTTTTGCCTAACAAAAGTGAAGTTGGAAAAATCTTCAAAACTTTTGCAAAAAGGGCTCAAAATGAATTTGACTGTCCCATCAAGAAGATTAGAAGTGACAATGGATCTGAATTTGTCAATACAAACATTATTGAATACTGTGATGAACTAGGAATTAAGCATGAACTGTCTGCTACTTACACTCCTCAACAAAATGGTGTAGTTGAAAGAAAGAATAGAACATTAATTGAAATGGCTAGGTCAATGCTAGATGAATATAATACTTCGATGCTTTTTGGTGAAGCCATTAATCTTGCTTGCCATCTTTGTCAATAGACTTTATCTTCATAAATTACTCAAGAAAACTCCTTATGAATTGTTGGTTGGTAGAAGACCTAATATTTCATACTTTAGAGTTTTTGGTTGCAAAGTATATATATATAAAAAGAGAACTCATTTGGGAAAATTTCAAACTAGGTGTGATACTGGTATCATGTTAGGTTATTCTTCTAAATCAAAAGCTTATAGAGTGTTTAATAATTCAACTGGCTTAGTAGAAGAAACCTATGATGTAAAATTTGATGAATCTAATGGCTCACAAGGTGAGCATGAGAACTTAGATGATGTAGGTGAAGAAGGATTAGCACAAGCCATGAAGAAAATGGAGATCGAGAGATCAAGCCCAAAGAAGATCAAGAACAACCACCTACTCAATCATTGGTACCACAAAATGGATCTCTTGAAGAAGATGATGAAAAGGAACAAGAAAGACCCACTTTAATCAAGAGTCATCATACCATAGCAAAAGATCACCCTTCGGACTTAATCATTGGAGAAATAAGTAAGGGTGTTCAAACTCGTTCTAGACAAGCTTCTTTTTGTGAACATTACTCGTTTGTTTCTTGTGTTGAACCAAAAACAGTTGAAGAAGCTCTAGAAGATGCTGATTGGATCATTGCTATGGAAGAAGAACTCAACAACTTCGAAAGAAACAAAGTCCGGAGTCTTCTTGAGCGGCCTAAGGATCACAATGTCATTGGCACAAAATGGGTGTTCGAAATAAACAAGATGAAAATGGAGTAGTAATAAGAAACAAGGCAAGATTGGTAGCTCAGGGTTTCACACAAGTGGAAGGACTTGATTATGGAGAGACTTATGCTCCGGTGGCACGCCTAGAAGCTATTCGGTTCCTTCTTGCCTTTGCTACTCATTTTAATATCACTCTTTTTCAAATGGATGTAAAAAGTGCATTTCTTAATGGTTTTATTGATGAAACGGTTTATGTTGAACAACCACCTGGTTTTGAAGATTCAAATATGCCTAATCATGTTTACAAATTATCTAAAGCTCTCTATGGCCTAAAACAAGCTCCTAGAGCTTGGTATGAACGTCTTAGAGACTTTCTGATAAATAAGAACTTCAAAATTGGGAAGGTAGATCCAACATTATTTCTAAAAGACATCAATGGAACATTAATGATTTGCCAAATTTATGTAGATGATATCATTTTTGGTTGTACTAATGATTCTATCTGTAAAAAATTTGGTGACATGATGGCAAGGGAATTCGAGATGTCAATGATAGGAGAGCTGACATTCTTTCTTGGATTTCAAGTCAGGCAATTGAAGGAAGGTACATTTATTTCTCAAGAAAAGTACATCAAAGATCTTCTCAAGCGCTTCAAAATGGAAGAAAGCAAGCCAATAAGGACTCCTATGGCTACAAATACACATCTTGATCAAGATGTGGGAGGTAAGTCTGTTGACCAAAAGCTTTTAGGTCTATGATTGGTTCATTATTATATTTGACAAACATCTAGGCCCGATATCATGTTTAGTGTATGCATGTGTGCTAGATTTCAAGTCTGCTCCTAAAGAAGTTCACTTAAGTCTGTGAAAAGAATATTTAGATATCTTAAATTTACTTCTAGTATTGGTCTTTGGTACCCCAAAGGTGCTTTTTTGAGCTTCTCGGCTACTCGATTCTCGACTATGCGGTTGCAAGATCGACCAAAAAGTACTTCGGGGATGTCATTTGCTTGGTAGATCTTTGGTTTCTTGGTGTTCTAAAAGCAAAACTCAGAGCACTTTCAAGCCAAGCTGAATACATAGTCTGCAGGAAGTTCTTTGTGCTCAAATTCTGTTCATCAAACAAACATTTACGGATTTTGGAATCAAATTTAGTAATGTGCCTCTGTTGTGTGATAATGAAAGTGCAAGATAAAAATAGCAAACAACCCAGTTCAACATTCTAGAACTAAGCACATTGAAATTAGACATCACTTCATTCGTGATCATGTTGCTAAAGGAGACATTGTGCTTAGTCATGTCGAACCGAGGATCGGTTAGGTCGATATTTTTACTAAACCTCTTGATGAGGCAAGATTTTCAAAATTAAGAAATGAATTGAATATAATTGATTATTCAAATATTGTTTGATGATGTCACATTAAGGGGGAGCAAGATTGCCTGTTATGCAACTTCTTGATACCTTTATGTGAATACATAAATTCAAAAGTCTTGAAGAAGTCAAAATGTTTTTCTTGTAATACTTAAGTTTTTTTTTAAAAAAATTATTAATAAAAACAAGAGAGGGATATTGCTGAAAGTTTTTTTTATATATCCACATATTTGTCAATTGTCAGTAAAATAATGAAGCTCTTGTTGTTTTCAAATGTCAAAAATTATATAATCAGCACTTGAGCATTTCATTTTAAGTCTTAGTTGTCAATACTAATGCTTATTTGAAAATCTGCTCAAACATTTCCAAAATTTGCACTTCTGCCAAACTTGAGTCTTTACTGTGCTTTTAATCTTATCTTAGCTATGTCTCTAAATTTCAAATACTCCTAAGACATACTGTTATGACAAATTATTAATCTCTGTGCTGTAACATAATGTATTTGCATTTGATAAGTGCTTGTCCTGAAAAGCTTGTGCATGACGGACCCAAAAGTTCAGTCCGTCATTCACAAAGATTTCTAGACATTGAGATTCTTCAGAATTTTTTATATACGACGGACCGAAGTGTTTGGTCCGTGATAAATGTGAAGTCTCAAATGTCTATCAGTGCAAATAAAATATGTACTCTACACACTTAAAGTCATGAAACAGTCTGTCTTATAAAATATTTCGTTTCCTATCTCTTATCTAAAAATCAAAATGGATTTAGTCTGATTATAAAAATCTTTACTCCTTATCTGATTTACAAAATAAATTCAAAAAAAAAATTCTTACCTATTGCTTTAGGACTTATCTGTTGCTAAACCTACCCTTGTTTTCGGGATCCTAAGTTTGAACCCCACAGCGGATCCCGCCACTTCTTTAACAGAGTCTTCTGACTTCCTCAACTACCCACTTTAATGGCGCCAAGGTATCAAGATTCTCAAAAACCTTTGAACAACATCACTCGCCGCAGTTTCTCTTCAAAGAAAACTCTATTCGTATGTTCTTGCGCTCTTCTCACGGAACCAGAAAAATTTCCTCTTCTTTCGCCGAAGCAGGTTCCTAATCGGATTTCTGCAACGGTGCTCGTCTGGTTCTCGCACGCAAGAACATTCTGCCATCTCAGTAAGTTGCCCTAAAACCCCTTTCCTATTATCTGCTAAAACCCTAGACCTAGTTCTCAGATTCTAGATTATTGTTTTTGTTCTAGGCGCGGTTTGTGTGTCCTTGTGAAGGTTCGGCTTTGAGTGTTTGATCAGACCAGGCTATACCGCAATGAGTTCTAGCAATCCTGACAAAAGAGGGTTAATCGGAAAAATCGTTGATAAAATGAAGGGCAAAAAGCAGAAATTGTCAAATGCAGCACCTAGTATTTCTCTGTCAAGACAGCCTCAAGGTCCTGTTACAATACAAGATGCACACAGCACTGAAAGAAAAAATAGAAAGCAAGTCACATCACATCCTGGAAAGAATTGTGGTAAAAATGTAGTGGAAAATGAATCATCTGAGGACAGCTCTTATGAGCCAAGCAGTGAATCATCTTCAGAAAACACAGAATTAGTTCCTGAAATTGACACTTTGAGCACTAATGAATTGTCTGCATTAAGTGGAAAGAAGTTAAGATCTGTGAGATTAGTTAATGAAAAGACTTGGTTTCCTATGAAAAGCAGCACCCTGGTGAAAACTTTGTTTCCTTGCTGCATAAGAATATTTGCAATGTTTATCTGAGTAAGATGGATGGGAAAGGAAAGTCAACACAGATCTTGACAAATCATCAGTTTCTTGAGTGGAATCAAGTAAACTCAAGAATTGGCTCAACTAGACTCTTTGAATGCATAAATTCCACACTGGCTTTGATTGGATTATTGTCAAATAGTACCACTCCACGAGTCTTTCTAGGACCCTAGAGTTCTATGCATCCTGTTAATTGACAGAGATAGAAGATTTATCATGTTCTCTCTCAATGGAAAAGTTAGAAAAGTGAGAGCTTCTCAAGTTGAATCGCCATTGGAGCTTCAAGTCCTCTCATAAATAGAACAAGAGTGTTTGAAAAATGTTTCCAAACCAAAGATGGAGATTAGTGGGTGAGATGCCTGATACTCAAGTTTCTGCACACATATACAAGGACATAAACAGTGCTGAGTTTAATCCAAGTAGAGCTTCTTGTTTGTCTGAAGAAGCTAGAGTAATGTCATTGATTCTAAGGCACACCTTTTATCCAAAGTCTGGATACAGAGAAGGTGTGACTCCTTCCCTAGCTTGGTTACTGCACTTGATTCTATCAAGACAACCCTTGGATATAGTTGACTACATCTTTGGTGAAATGGAAGAAGCAATATCTGAGAAAATTGAAAAGTCCATTGCCTTTTGCCCAAATCATCACTCAAGTTCTTTTGGCTCAAGGAATTATTTCTCATGAAGAGCTTAAAGAGAGTTTACCCTTTCCAAAGAAATATTGTATCGCATCTCAACTGGACAAAACACGAGAATCACTGGTTTTCTTCAAAATTACAAGCAAATCAACCAATAGTAGAAGAAGAATCACTCATAATGATGAAGAAGATGATGAGAATGAACCGAGGAATGAAGATGATCGAATACCTCAAGTGAACATATTCAATGCCACAATAGTGAAAGTGAAGGTCATATGTCACATGGCGGCTTAAATGTCATCATGGAAGTTTTCATGAAAACCTAGAGGCTTCCATTCATGCTAGCCAAAGTCTTAGACAATCTGCCCAAGTTCATCAAGATTCAAGTAGAAACCAAATTGGAAATGAAAAGGAGCCTAGTGCTCAAAGCTTACATGAAGCAAAGATGGGAGAAAGCCTAGTAATAAACACTCACAACCAAAAGCCGGGATAGAAATGAGGAGCACATGAGTGCAGAACAGCAATATATGAGTGCAGAACAACAAGTTCATCATCTACAAGAACTAGCAGCAGCTCAATTCATGCAAGATCAAAGTTTTGGGGCTGGTGCACATGATTATAAAGCCGGAGGATCTGGAATCCCACAAGAATGTGAAGCTGTTTATCCTCAAGGAGCTCACCAAGACCATGATGTCAGAAACACCTTTCCTGGCTGGGAAAGTCTGTTTGACTATCCACATCAGTCTGTCAATTCTTGTCATGAGCAAAAGCAGCAAGAATTTAATCCAGCACCAGGAAATACTGTTGGCCCTCAACCTTCATGGTTTACATCCTTTGAGCAACAATATTATGCGGATCAAAGGAATTTTCAACAATCCGCAGTCCAGAGGCATGAAGAGCAAATGAAAGCATTTCAACAATATAATGAGCTAACTCAAGAACGCATGAGAAAACAAAATGAAGAACAGCTAAAATTCAGAAATGATACCACTGCTAGATTTGGAAATGTACAGAATTGGGTCACTCAGCTGAGCACAAATCAGAACTTGATCAGGGACAGATTATATGACATGAATCTAAAGATGGACACTAATCAAAAGCACATGTTGAATCAAGTTGGTGCTGCTTTCGTACATCAGTAGAACAAAAGCTATTTGGACTCAATCAAGACTTGGAATATTTTCGGGAAGATTCTGGCACCAATTTTTATGACTTTGGACAATTTGCTGAACAACATCACATAGACCTACAAGACCTATCCTTGACAGTGGATCAGCTACAAAATTCCGTGGACCAGCTTCTGGTCCTTCAACCTGGAGATCCAGATTATCCCAGCTGGCATGAACAAGCAATGGCACAGGCATCAAGTCAATCGATCCACAATGAGCCGAAAAAAGAAGAAGAAGTGAAAGAAATGTCTCCTCTGTCAAATTCATGAGAACCTTTTCAAGGCACATAAAGAGTCGTTCCTTTTTGCTGATTAATGCCAAAGGGGGAGAAGTTAGTAAGCTAATATGCTTAGATTCGAGAAGTGTGTTATTAAATATCTTGTGAATATTTCTATTATACTAAATGTGTGTGTTGGACTATCATTCCTGTCCTACTCGCGATGATTACGTATTTTATCCTTATATGATCCGATGAATGCCATTTATGAAATTTCTTGATAATGAAAGTGTTAAGGATCTAATATAGTCCTAAAAATAATTCATTTATTTCATCTGTTCAGAACTTGCATCTGTTGAGGGGGAGCATCCTCATATGTGTATACCATGTCAAGCTAACCTTGTTTTGCAGAATAACTGAGATATTATTAACTTAAAAGGTATGTTGTCATCAATCACCAAAAAGGGGGAGATTGATAGCATCTAGGCCCCCTCAATTTCTGATTTTATATTGTTTATTAGTTTTGGTGTTGATGACCAAGTTAATAATACTCTCATACTGATATCATGGATGGAACATATTGGACAAACAAGACTAAGGTTTATTATCTTTATTTTAGGACTTGGGAGTTGGTTCAAGTCTAGCGCTTAAGTTCTTTTGTTACTATCATTTGTACTATCAAGAGGGACTTAGCACAAGTTGGTGTCTTGGTTCATTAAGAAAATATTACTCTAGGCGACTTGGAGCTAAAACTTTCTTAGTTCAATCTAAAACTTGAACCAAAATTACTCTGTTATATTTTGTCAAAATACTTCACATTTCAACAGACCAAAACTTTATGGTTTCATATTTTAAGTCTGTTGCAAAAGCGATAATAGTTTCAGACTCTTCTTGTTGTCCTATCTATGGCGGACCTAATTTTAGGTCCGGCCTACATCTTGACTTTAGCAAAGACATGAGTTCGAGAATCGCCTATCTATGACGGACCTAAAGTTAGGTCCAGTATACACTTGTCTTGAGAAATTTCAAACTCAATCATTGCCTATCTATGACGGACGAATTTTCATCCGCCATACCCATGTCTTGAGAAGGGGTCTGAAATTCCAGCTTTGCCCATCTATGACGGACCTAACTTTAGGTCCGGCATAGATTCAAATAAGCCTCTGATATTCTGCTATCTGAATTGCATTTTGTTGACTGCTATATTTTATTTCAAAATTATATCATCTCTCAGTGATTAAATAAAAAGTATCTCAAAAAAAAAAAAACCTTTTTAGACCAAATATCTATTTCAAAAATCTTTTGTCTAAAAAGTCTTCGATCAAATATCATTCTTAGCTACTGATCATAAGATTTCATCTTTATCAAACCCTTGTTTATAACGGACCATTTTTTCAGTCCGCTATACACTTATCTATAGCAGTTCAAGCTCAACTCATCTACGGCGGACCTAATTTTTGGTCCGGCGCACATATGAATTCAGCGAAGAAAAGGTTTCAGAATCTTACAACTCGGCGGACCTAACTTTCGTCCGGCATACACATGTCTTAAAAGAGGTTGAAACTCAACCTTGCCCATCTATAGCGGACCTATTTTTCGTCCGCCATACACATAGCATCCTGAATTTGCTGATTTGGTCCGTGATACACATGATCGATGATCGCTAGAAATTCTTGTTGGTCATTTAGAACGTGTTTTATCTCATTTTTTATCCTCGACATCGTTACAACAGATTCTTTGTGGTAGGTACAACGGCTACTTTTCTCAAAATTGAGTATATAAACATTGGTCATGCTATCTACCATAGAACTTTTGGAACTCCTTCACATTTTAGCATTCAAAGCTCTCATTTTCTCAAGCAAGGAGTCTGCTTTCTCTCTGGTTTCTCAAAATCAACTTTCTTCTAAGTGTTTAAGCTCCAAGTGTGTCTAGCTGTGTGAATTTAGAGTGTAAACCAAGAGACAGAGCTTGTGGGAAGTTTATTACTCTTGGATCATTGTGATCCTAGACAGCTTGGAGGAAGTGGAAGAGTTAGACCTGTCCAGAAGAAGGATTGTGGAAGGCTACTCTTGATTGTGAAAGGTTTGGAGCTCACCTCACTGGAGTAGTGAAAGAGCTACCCCGAGTGTGTTCCCAAGCTGCTGCGACTAGCTGTGGGAGAAGCAATACTTCGAGAGAAGTGCTTCAACGAGGATTAGGAGGAGTGCTCTGAACCTCGGGATAATTCTTTTGTCTCACTGTCATTTTCATTATTTCCTATCTCTGAGATTGCTATCACTGTTGCATTGATTATTTCTTTGTATTAGTTCCGCTGCTGTATCAGTAAAAAGGTTAATCCGTGATTAAGAGTAGGAAATTGCAAAAGTTGCCTATTCACCCCCCCCCCTCTAGGCCAACTCGTTCCTTTCAAATTTAGGTGGCAATTTGAACAGAGGGCAGGCGTGTTGAGCGATGATTTCGCCCAAGCGGAGGAGAGGATTTTAATTAGGGTTTCCGATTAAATTAAAATACCAGAAAATCCAAATAGCTTCAATAAATCCAAATAAATAGAAAATAAATTCGGAAAAATCCCCAAAAATACATAAACATCAAATGAAGCACAAGGAACCCAAATAAAATAAGAAATAATTAATTTGAGTTTTTGTTTATTCAAATTAAATCCTTTTTTATTCTCAAAAATTCAATTAAAGCTGATTTAAATTCAAATAAATTGCAATGGTTCGGATTTTTAAAATTCAATTTTAGGGAAATGAAAATTTGGAATGTTACAGATGCATGCACGAATGTTTACACTTCATCATTTCTAATTGTTTAATTCATACAACAGTGCTTATTCTTTTAGACAAAAAGAAAAAAAGAAAAAAAAGGTGGGCAAGAATGCTTGAAAATGAGATTTATTTGGTATTGATCTTGATATATGCACGGTTTGTCCCTATATATAAAGCACTCGACCTTTACTCATCCTTCAAACTAATTGCTGGCCACATATATCTGTCTGGACAGACCGGTACCTGCAAGTCTACACCAAACCATTTCTGATCAGTAAGCCTATTCCCATTTGCTTCCTGCAGTGCAAGCCAAAAGGAAGCAACAAAATGCACGAGTATTTCATATTTCTTATCATTTATATCTTTAATTCATATCTTTTGCTACAGAAACTAAAAGTGGGCGTGTATACTATTTGTCATATAAACTAGCAGATTTATCCACACAATTGTGTAGCTATATATTATGATGTAGTTGTTTTTGATATGCAACTCTACTTCCTGTAATTGAAATGCAATTGTATTTGTTATATAACTATAATATATATACACGATTAATATTGTGAAACCATGTAGAGGTCAACCCACAGATGACACGACAGTGCCACAATTTCGATGAAGTCTCATCACTTAAACTTCTCTTTCACTTATTGATGACATCACACACATTCAATGACACCAAAAATTTAGAAAGAGGAAGCATATAGAGTTTATCTCGTCGAGTCGCAAGACCAACATTATTAGAATAAAAACTCACAATGCATTTATTGTTCCCAAAAATACAAATGTATTCATCATCATCCAAAAGAGAAACAAAAATAAGGTTCCTCCTCATGGTGGGAATATAAACAACATTATTAAATAAAGGATGAAGCCACTATCTAATACTAATGGTACTGTGCCAACGGCTTTAACTTTAGCCTCCCTTCCATCTGCAATTGAATTAGAAATGTGCACAATGGCACCAGAATCAATCCAGCAGGTTTTAGGGAAAAATCAGCAAAAAGGGTTTCATCAACAGTAGAAATTATGTCGTTACTTTTCTTGGTAAGCCACTTCATGAAGCCAACGTAATCCTTTTGAATGTGCCCACTGTTCTTACAGAAGCGACAGATGGGCCCATCAGAAGTAGAGTTAGATGCAGCAAGGGCCTTCTCCTTTGGATTTGACTTGCTTGATTCAGCCTTAGGAGAGAAATACAACTTCCTTTTGGACTTAGATTCCCCTTAAAATTTTCTTTGCCATGACCAACATGAAAATTTTGGTCCTTCTTCTTAGCCTTAAGCCTCTCCTCCTCCTGGACACACATAGCGATCAACTCGCTTATGGTCCATTGTTCCTTCTGAGTGTTATAATTAATCTTAAAAGTGTTATACTCAGAATAGAGGGATGTCATAATAAAATGGACCAAGAAATCATTAGAAATGGTCATATCCAAACCCTTAAGTTTAGCAGCTATATCTATCATCATCATAATATACTCACGAACGCTGCTAGAGCCATCATATTTAGTGATGAGCATCTTCATAATTAAAGTACTGGTATAAACTTTTGAGGAGCGCTTGAATTGCTCCTCAACTGTGGCTAAGTAATGGTTAGCATTATCAAACTCAGGAATTGCTCTCCTAATCCTAACAGAAATGGTGCTTTTCATAATCATTAAGGACATGTGGTTGGACCGCTCTCACTTTTCTGCTGTTAAGTTACAGAGTTTCTTTTCCTCAGTGAAACTCTCATCATCAGCAGAAGGAGCTATGGGAGCGTCCTTACGCAATGCAAGTCCAAGTCTATGACTCCAAGGGCAATCAAAATCCCCTCCTTCCAAGAAGGAAAGTTTGTCCCAATCAGTTGCTTAATATCGTTCAAGTAAGTGACAATATTAGTATTGTTCATGGCTAAATTAAAAACAAAATTTAATCGGTAATCATTAGAAAAATAAATACCTTGCATGAAAATTAACCCTACATTGGTCTGATTAATAACATGCTCATGACAGAAAATTTAATAGTTCTAACTCGCATCACTGTTGGGCAAAAACGAAGAAGAACTAAATTATCTTATGGGTGACACATGTTCATAAACAACGTTGGTACGTATATGACCATGGTCATGACATAATCCCAATTTTAACATTAAATAATAATCTCTAATCAAAACTTCCCGTTAGTTCCATTTTAATTAGAGATAATGCTAAGAAATAATCATCATATGAAAACTTATTGCCTCATTAATTATTTAGTCCAGAAAATTAATCATAAAATTAACCATAACATAAATGCCTAGGAAATAAATACTAAACTATACCTATTGCTGAAATTAAATAAGACTGAATGAAACAAAATTAAGAAGGACTAAAACAATTAAATCTCAGCCCAAATACACATGGCCCAGATGAACGAAGCCCATGCAGCCACGCAAGCCACTGGCCCAACCCAGCAAAAATTGAGTGTGAGGCGAAGTGCCAGTCGATGGATGCGAATGGACGGACTGGATTTGCCCGAGACGGAACAAAACCAGACGGCCGAATGAAACCCTAAACCTAATTCATTTGTGCCCAAAAAAACGTAGCTATGGCGACTCGGTGACCAAGCGAGTGGGAGGGCAAGTGACGGCGACGGCGCATGCACACGGTGGAGCTGTGGCCGCGTGCGGCCCCGGCGGAGCAGGAAAACAAGCCGACGCGGCTGCGGGTGAAGCTAAGGCCTGCGGAAGACGACAACGAGCACGGAGCTACGAGAAGACGGTAGTGCGCACAGTGCAGCCGACAACCCCTTTTTAGACATTAGGATTTGCTTGATTTGGGGACAAATATGGGGATTAGAGTTTTGGATGGGTTCGAATTCACTTTTATCCCCTCCTTCTCAATGCTAGCCGAGCCAAAAGGAACCCTAAACCATACTTAACCGACCAAAAACAAGGCCTAATCCAGACTTAATAGGATCAAGATAGGTCAGGATTTGCTCTCATATCAATTGACAGATCTCAGACTAAACATAATCACTAACCTAAACAAGATCTCGGATAAAAATATGCGGAACATTAGGCGCTATATTATACTGACCTGGAGATGAAGACGCCATTAGTGTTCTTTGGTCGGTTGAAACGTTGGCGAAGAAGATGAAGAACACCGAGATCTTCTCGGTGATGGCCATGGGTCTTCGTTAGCTTTAGCGCAGGCTTTTGATTGGACAAGTGTTAGAGAGAGGCAAAAACTCGAGATTAGCTTAGCAAAACTGAGTGCCGCCCTCTCCTATCTACGAGGAGTGTTTCAATGCTTTCCCTCACAATATAAGTTATATAAATCTTGAAGTAAGCGAAGTGGTAAGTAATCACTATTTACCATTCATTCATTTTTCGATAAAAGAAACTTTTATTAATCTTAGTAAATTACATCAAGGTGATACAATTATACTAAGAAGACTCCCGGCCTCTACACAGCTAGTGTGTACACAGCCACACACACACACAAGAAAAAACAAAGGAACCGTCGCGGCAAACTACATCACGCAATATTGTCTTCGAGGCTATCCACCATCATAGCAACACTTGGACCGCGATAAAAACTCTCCAATGACAATGCTTTCAAGAAGGACTCGATGCGCACACGCACCGCCATTGCCATGATCCAACCAGTGAAGGCCAGACCAAAGGTTTTCACCTCGGAGAGTAAATCCTCAGACTACAAAACAATGCCTTCAACAAGGTTATTGCCAGGCACAACCAACTAAGGTAAGACCTAGAGATTTCTCCCTGAAGTCGAAGTACCGGAGATCCCAGTGTTACAACCACCCTCATTCCGAGCTAGTGCCGCCATACCACTAAATCTTAACCAATAGCAACGGCCACCTTCTCAAGGCCAGATAAACAATTTTTAGATGTTCGACTCTACGATGACAGATTCGCGAACTAGCCAATAGGCACACGATCATCAAGTCCATAGAGTGCATCTAAAAAATGAGTTGTGTCACCTAAGAAAGCGAATCCGCGAATCGATGCTAAGATGACATAGGTCAATAGAAATGTATAAACAACGCTAGTAAGAGATGAAGACGCTGAAGCGAAGAGTAGTCACCTAGATTAGGCGGATCTTCACGGAGCGCTGCCGCACCAACCCCAGCACCGGATCTGGGCCAGATCAGCCGCTAGAGAAGGATAGGAGGAGGCGGCGCTTCAGATCCACATGAGGGAGGGAGGGGGTGGCCCGACCTGTACATTAGGTGATCCACCGTCTCGTCTGACTCTGACGAACCCGTGCTAGACACCGCTTGCAAGGACGCCAGAAGCAGCGACGACGAGATGGACACCGGGCGCAGGAGCGGGTACCCCCGCCCGACCGCCGCCGCCCCCAAACCCTTGTTTCGTGGTCTTACGCCAGGGGCAGAGGATAGATCTACTGGATGTGAGCTCTTCTTTCTTAAATGCAAGATTTTACCATTCATTCATACTTTAATGTTTACGTAATTGTTAAAAGAAAAAGTATAAAAGCATCTCTCCCTATTTATTTTTTACGCCAGCTAACGGGACCGAAGAAAATTTATTGGGACGCTCCCGATCAAAATGCATAGGTGAGGTTAAGGTGGACATAAAATCTTGGTTCCGTCGGTTTAACCGATATCACAACCAACAACTACCACACTGCCACCACTTCAAACGAAAGCACCTGCTCTGCAGTCTGCAGCGTGGTTGGTGCATCAGTGCACGTCGATTCGAACAAATGAACAAAGAGCCGACTAAAATTAAATTAACCGACGAAAATTTTTAGGATTTCTGTAGTGCTCCCCAGGTCCCCTATCGATCGACCACCCAAATATCCAGTACTGCTGTCGGTTCATCAAACCACAAAGCTGTTATTGCGTGTGTGCTGTTCGTTTGATCGATATTTTTGTTGATAAGCTAGGTGCTATGTAGAATTATAAAATCGAGGGACTTAAGAGCAATCCTTCCATTCAAAATATAAGACGCATAGTTTCAGAATCCTTGTTTCAAACGCAATACTTGCACAAGAAATAGAATAATATCTAATTTCTCTTTTTTTGTTCTCATCTATCTTTCTTCCCACATCATTATCTATCTTCTATCTATTATATCATTAAAGCAAAGGCACAACGTTCACTCTTAAAAACTAGAAATTCACATATTAATTAGAGAACAAAGAGAAAGATCGACACTATCAATCCTCATATATACTAGCTATGTGCTCGTGCGATGCAATGGAAACTCAATTTATGATAAAACATTATTTGTAAAGAGCACTAACCTTATCTGAATAATAATGTTCACTCTGAATATGTAATGGTTAAATGTTTAAATCAATTCATCGAAGCATACAAATTCCAAACATCTGTTTACAAACTCAAGTTTAAAATTATCTTTAATTTCATAAACTTAAATAATAACATCACAGCACTTGGGATTATAAATTTGTAATGCCATAATTTGAGATCGATTAATCGACCGAAAGAGGTATCACCTGCTGCCCTATAGGCGCAAAGGCTTTAAAGAGGTAGGCGTCATCCGTATGTGGTTGCCACCATCAGCGACGTGTGTGGTTCGTATGCTTTGCTCTGGCCATATCATAGCCCCACCCTATCAACCAGCTCCACTGCCTCCTCGCCTTCCCCCGCGAGCGCCTCCCTTAATCTATTGACATCATCCACCGCGACGAGCTCTAGCAGCGTCGCCAGCCTATCTCGCCGCCCACCACCGGCGACTTGCCCCTGCGCCACATCGACGAGATTAGGAAGGTCGCTCATTACCTCCGCTCAACGGATAAGCTCAATACATCTGCAGGAGAAGCAAGAAACGGTGGGGTTATATAGATTCACCAACCGAGGAGATATACACTATACCACAGCACACTATTAGCGTCGGACGTCCGACGGCAATAGTGGGTAAATGCCAACAGAAAAGCAGTCGGCAAAAGTTTGCAACTGATGAACAGTCGGGAATTATTCAGATAGCGTCGGTGGTCGATCGACAATAATACTTATTATTAGCGACGGACCATGCATTGGTAAAATTAATTTTTCCTGTCATACAGTCAGTCGGCAAAAGTGTATAAAGTTTTGCTGTCTTAGCGTTAGTCGGTAAAAATACGTCGGTAATTATTGGGCCGCGCGCGCGCAGGGGTGAAAAAAACTAGCGCCAACCCTAATCCCCTCATCCCGCCCATGTATCGATCTCTCTCTCCGCACAATACACCAAATCGTCGTCTCGTCAAGCCGCGCCTCCTCCCCTTCCTCTCCGCCGCCGCCTCCTCCTCCCCGGCCTCTCCGCGCCGCCTCCTCCTCCCCGGCCGATCTCCGCCGTCGCCTACTCCTCCCCTTCCTCTCCGCCGTACGTCGCCTACTCCTCCCCATCCTCTCCGCCGCCGCCTCCTCCTCTCCCCAGACCCCATCCTCTCCACCGCCGCGTCGTCCTCCCCGTCCTCTCCGCCTCTACCTCCTCCTCCTCGCGCTGCCTTCCCCCCACCGTGCCGCCGACCTCCACGCCGTCAGGCTCCTCCCCCACCATGCGCCCGATTGGCGCCGCCTCCTCCTCGCTGCCCTCCTCCCCCACCGTGCTGCCGACCTCCACGCGCCGGGCTCCTCCCCCACCTTGCATGGCCGGTCCGTGTCGCCTCCTCCTCGCTGTTGCCCTCCTCCCCACCGTGTCGCCGACCTCCACGCCCAGGCTCCTCCCCCACCATGTGCCGGTCAGTGTCGCCTCCTCCTCGCCTCTGTGCCCTCCTCCCCCACCGTGCTGCCCGACCTCCACGCCTTGGGCTCCTCCCCATCATGGCGGCCAGTCAGGCGTCGCCTCCTCCTCGCTGCCCTCCTCCCCCACCGTGTCGCCGACCTCCACGCCCGGGCTCCTCCCCCCCCATGGCGGCCGGTCGGCGTCGCCTCCTCCTCATGTTGCCCTCCTCCCCACCTGCATGCCGACCTCCACGTCGCCGTGCTCCATCGACCATCTCGTTCCCTCCCGTCTGCACCACCGCTTCCACCTCACCACCACAAGATCGACGAGGAGGCAGGCGGTGGTACACGCCGGTCCCGCCAGAGCCCATCTCTGAACACCTCTTTCCTGTCTGGTGGCGTTTGCTAATGACAGTTATATTTCGCTAAGAATTCCATACCACGCTTGTGGTTAATTTCATTGGTCCGAACATCGATGATTAGTGAGTGGCTAAATTTAATGGTCTGAACATCAATGATTAATGGAGTGGCTAAATTTGTTGCTCGAACATCAACAATTAACGTGGTGGCTAAATTTGTTGGTCCGAACCTCGATTAGTAAGGTGGTGATTAGGTTGTGTGTTTCAAGCGGGTTTGCGGTGTTAGTCCATTGAGCTGTGACTATCTTCTTGCTCTAGTCGATCGGGGTGTGCTTTGCTCTTTCTGGTCGGTCTGAATTTATGTAATGGATGTGAAGTTTCAATTCCTGTCTCTTTTAGTGTGGTTAGGGATAAATGAAGAGTGATTTCCTGGCCCTCTTTTTTACAGGTAGAAGACAGTTGGACCAACTAGTTAATTCAGGTGCAAACTTTTGTGCCTTCTTGGGTTAGAGGTGTGCTTTAATCAGATTTCTGAACCTGATACAGTGCTGTTAATGTTCTGAAGCTGTTTACAAAGAAAGGGTGTAATTTATGCTTCTCAATTTGCTGTGCAGGGAGTGAGCAACTTGATCTAGTCATTTAAACAGGGGTGAGTTAAACTAGGTACTTGTGTTTCTTTAAAATTGGGTTGAAGGTTAATAGTGGATTGATCTAAGAAGAAAATACAATTGGTCTGCTAGTATGTGTATTTTTGGTTTTGTTTTTGTTTTAATACTACCTTTGTCTCCAAATATAGTTCGTCGTAGAACGTGTGCTGTAAAACATTCTTAGTTTTTTTCATGCAAAAATGTTCTTGTACGAGTGTGAGCCGCTCCTCATCTTCCTTGCTTCTTATTGGTTCTTGGTTTGTGATACATCGGAGCATGAGCATCTACTAATTCTTTGCTGAATTGCAGCTGTTCTTGATCCATTGTGTACTTGTTAAGGTTCCCATGCTAGCTGATAACAGTTATGTCTTGATCTCGCAACCCACTTCACATGCACTCAAAACAACCCAACCAAGATAGTCCAAGAATCGCTAAATACTTAAACAAGATCCATGGTTACATTCTTTTGCACCATCAATTGGGATTAATTGGGTGCATGCTTTAGCTTTATATATGTCATAGATCATATTAAACTATATTATCAAATTTTTTCGACATAGGTGTTTGTCTCGAGAATGGGATCAAGTTTGCTTGTATTGATGGCAAGACGCTTCTAGGGAAAGGAAAGAAGTCGTTGATTCTTTCCGTTTTAATGCGAGGTTGTCCTTTTCACTCTTCCCGATTCGTGCTTGCCTAGTCAATAACTCAATATGATGCTCCCTAAGTTTCTTAACTCCCAAACCGCTTATCCATCGCTTACTTGTTTTTACTTTCGCTAAATAGGTGAAGGTTGCAATAATTGGAATTATCTTTGGTGGTGTTGGTTTAGATTTCTCATCTGCTTTCGAATGTTGTTTTCTTGGAGCTCCCAAAATCAGCTTCAGAGTTGGTTCAGGTCCTTAGCTTTTCGCCCTTGCTCATACATTTTCTTCTCAACCTACTGAAAGTAGGGAAAAATAACCAGTAGATTTTTTTTCATTGTGTTATCTATCTTGGTAAAAAGAATTAAAATTGAAATTTCAAATCAATTCAGGCTGTTGATGTATTTGTGCATGTGTAATCAAGACTATCGCAAAAGCAAAACATTTCAATTTGTGCCCATATGTGTTTTCACGCTTTCACATGCTAATTTTTATTGCACTTTTGTACGCATGCACAGTGCATCCTTTTGTTACTATTGTTTGAATGTATTTATAGTTTTAGAGCTGTATGCTAAATTTAATTGTTGATAGTAGGCTGAGGATAGAGCTCATAGACGTGGTCAAACAAATGCGGTCAACATATATATATTTTGTGCAAAGGTTAGGTCCTTTTCTTTTCTCCATAGTCATGTAATGTATTACTATATCTTGTAATTTTGGAAAGTCATGATATGTCCATTGAATGTCGGCCTGACATCAAAGATATGGAATTTGAGTCAGATTTCACTATTAGGACAATTCCTCTACAATTCGAGGTACAAAAGATATGCTTCTTTCAAAATTTGACAATTGTTCACTACTTGCTACTTGTCATTCAGCATTCGCCAACTCATTCCATGGGAAAGTGTAAGATGCTAATTTGGAGAATGAAACTATCAAGGAAGATGATAAGGCTCTATTACTTGAAGGAGGCCAGTCAAAATCACCATCTACAAAGTTCCGGAACATGTCTATGAAATCAAATTTGATACGGTACCATTTGAATGAATAATACAATGCATCTTTTAGGATCATGACATATGCAATTTGTTCATTAATGGGGTCTCTTACGGTATGTTTGCAGTACATCGTACTAAAATTGATCTGCTCAATCAAGTTGATTTAGTATTTTCGATGAAGTGCTATATTTGGGCAAGTTATCGTTGTCAAAGCAATGGCTATTGCCTTAAAGCTCTCATTTCGTGGAATGAACCAATTTATCTACATCCGCACCTGGTTCTTCATTGTTGTTGTTATTATATCTTTGTTTAGTGCAAAATGAACTACTTAAACAAGGTAAGCACTCACATCATATTTGAACTTTTGAAGTATACGTTCAGGTAGTCGTTATTCTATAATTGTTACTCACAGAGTGTAGTATGTTTTTCCTCCTGTAGAGCCTTCAATAGATCCAGATGACAGTGATAACATTGGAGGTATATGTTGAATACAGGCTCTGCGCCTAAAAAACATTAGCATGGTGTTGTGCTCAAAAACATGTTTCAGTGTGATGATGTACTTTTATCGGTGTTTTACCGCTTTCCTTCTTTATCTATTTTATATACTAGCTTTACAATTGTATGTATCTGTGATAATATGCTCTATATTCTCTACTCCTTACGAAATTAAAGAGAGTCAAATGTGCCTTTGCTAGGATACTAGATTTTATCTGTTGCATGTTCGTCTTGCTTAGAAAAGTATTGATTTTAGGATTTGTTATTGGCGTACAGAACAAGATAAAACAATCCTGAACTTCTTGCAATGTTTTTTTTATATTGACTAGTGACAGCCTCTTCTGTTCGTTTCTTGTTTCACAAAGAGGTTCAATGTGCTGGTCTAATGTAGATCGCCGGCCATAGACATAGGAGCTGTTTCTGGGTACCATGGCTTTACATGCTATTTCAGTTCAGACGGCTCTGCACTATAGCGCAGTATACCTTACCTACAGATACTGTCCACCATACATAACATCTGAATATATTTACAATGCATATCATCACAGTGATGCTCGAGGCCAAGGATCAGAAGAAGACTAATAGTTGTAATGATATATCTTGTTGTTGCCTTGGTCATTTCTTGTTTAATTGCTCTTGTTGATTGTACTGATTAGTGCCGTTTGTGTGCATATCACTGATAGTGTGGTATATCCATCCAGACCTCATGTCATCGGCTAAGAAGATGAAGCTGGAGCACCAGAGGGTAAGGAACGAATTCGCGGTGTCTGAGAATGGCCATGGTTCTGCACGACTTCAAGGTAGTTTCTTGATCTTTTCTTACCAATCTTTCGTGACCATAGAAGTAGGTCATACTGAACCCTTTGGTCGGGAGGAACACACTGAACCCTTTGCTCAGGAGGAATTAATAACACGTTAATAGTGGCAAACCTCCGATTGTTGTCATGATTTAAGAACCGAAGCTCACGTCAGATTTCTGCCGCTTGGGTTTTGGAGTCTAAATTTTTAGTTCAGATTTTGAGCTGTAGAATTGAGGTTAATAACAATAGTTGCTGATTTCCTTTTCGGTTATTTGCAGTGACATGGCAGCCATGTGTTTAGAGTTCTTTCAGTTCACCGGTCAATTTGATTGGTTATGCTTGTGCATATCTCCTATGCCTTGCTTTGTCTGTTCTGCTTCTGGGAGGGAAACAAGAAACCTCCATCTACTAAATAGCACTGCCTTATTTCTTAATAGTTCTTTCACTTCACCAATTAATTTAGTTGGTTATGCTTATGCGTTTCTCCTATGGTTGCTCCTGTTACTGCTGAGAGCATCATACATGAATTCATATTAGTTCTATCATACTTATACCTTTCAGTCCAGTATTATAATGACTGTTTTTTAAAGATACTTATACAGGTTATTTTTTTAGATTGTAGGGTTGTGATGTGTTTTGTTTTCTTATGGAGTTACGTGTGAGTTATTCTGCTTTCTCGCATATAAGGTTACGCTTTGAAACCTTCGTGTGGTTTCACAAGCCAGATATGCCTCTTCAAACCTTACAGTTTAAATCATATGTTCTGCTATTGTCGGTGGTAGAGCTGAAAGAGTGGAGCTCAATTTTTGGACCATGGTTTGCTGATATAGATTCGAAGCTAAAAATTATTACCAGTTCGATAATAAACAGACTTAGTGGTTTACGAACTCTTATGGCCTTCTAGATTCCAATTGGAAGCTTTTACTAGATGTTATGTAATTAGTAGAGATGCTTATGTATTAAGGGAAACAAATTGTTGGAAAATCTTATGGTTCAGAACATTGACGTGGAGGAGCTATAGAGAGCAGCTATGGAGCGTCAGTACAATATGTTACTATGAGGAGGGTAGTCTAATGGATTGGCAAAAACAGGTTGAGTACTATCAAAAACAGATTGGGTTTTAGATTTGGGGAAAATGTATATTCACATATAAATAAGGAACTAAATAGATAGAAGTTTTCATTCAAGCAACTGAGCATAATTGCAGCGAAATGACATGGTAATCACGTGACCTACCAGTTAAGGTAAGCTACAGCACTTGTTTTGTGCTTCATTCTCCTGCTTTGTTTTTCGCTTGGATGCTATCTAGGATTTGTATCTTATTGACTGCTTTAAGCAGATTTATTTCGGTCCATGTCATGATTTGTCTTTATATTTTAGTGAGCTAACAAATTTTGCCTACATTTTCTCAACTACAAATCTGACCTACATTTTTCCTTGCCAATGTAGGTGAGCGTTCCCTTATAGAAGAGTAGTACAGCATGTTTCATCATTTGAGGGTCCCTTTGAGGTATCCTTCTTTAGTCTTCGTGTATAGGTTGCTAATTTTATTTCCTCTCTTATCGTCTTGAGAATTACTAGGATTCTAAAGATTCTAAAGATGAAGAAGAACCCAAGGAAATCAAAGGAAAATGGAAAAGTAAGGCAGCCATTCCAAAGATTGGCTTATAGTGTTTGTAAAGTATTTGCAGTTCGTTAATACTGCTTGCAAGGTTCATTGAGCTATATCTGCCTTTATATTGGATCGCTCAGAAAGGTACAGCTTATCAAGATGATGGAGAACAGAGCAAGAAAAAGAAGAAAACAAAACATACGAAGGTAATACTATAGCAGAGTAGATGCTTTGGTATCTTGTCGGCTCTTGCATTCTCTCTCTTCGTCCATACCAAAGAAAAGGATATAGAGTCCCTGATTGCTTTACAGAAGTCGTGGTCGTTATGCTATATTTCATTATCCCATCGTTACATTTTTTTCCCTCTTGTGAATCAAACTTATTTCTATATAGCAACATTTTGTTCATAGAGGAATTGTCTTTGCTATGACAGCCTATGAGCTTTCTAAGAAAGAAGGTAAAGTGGGGATGCCGGAGCATCTTCTCTGCTCAGTTATAGAGATTATTGGATTAGAATGCTCTCGAAATTTTAAAGAAACATAAGATTAGCATATCTATTAAGGTAAATACCATCTACTCCTGGTGCTACTGCTGTTATATGTTACTGTTGTTATAAGATTAGCATATCTATTATTGGATTAGAATGCTCCTGGTGCTACTGCTGTTATATGTTGGAATGAAATACAAATAATTTTATTGTTGCAGTATTGATCTATATATCTTTTGATGACAATAAATGTTCTTTCTGCAGGTAAAAAAGGAAGGGCGTAGCTCAACGATTCTTACACCTCCAGTTCATGCGTGGAGACTCCATACCTCTCTTTTAGTGTTATATATATGCTTGTACAAACTATTATCTTTTGGGGATCAGCTATGTTAAATTGTGTAATTGTAATATACTTTTGGTGTTATATGTAATTGTTATTATCTCAGTTGGATGATATGCTATCTTTTGGACAAATTTGATTATTAGTAGAGTAAGTTGTTACTTTGAATGCTTGAATTATCCTATCATGTTTTATTGATGCTTGAATTATATCATGTCATGTCTCAGTTGGATGAATTATGCTGTTATTTTTTTTGAAGTGATCTAATTATAGCAACGAACTGTGTGTCGGCAATACTAGACATTACCGACACATTGTAAGTCGGGAAACACAAGTGCGTCGACAAAAACTAAAATCGGACGACAAAGTGAAGTTCGTCGGTAAAACTATGTCAGTCGGCAAAAAGTAATTATTGCCGACACCTTAATCGCTAGTAGGGTCGAGGATGCGCCTAGAGGGGGTGAATAGGCGTTTTACAAAATTCGATCGCTCACTAATTATTCGCTCTAATTCAACCCTATGTCAAAACCTAATTAATATATATGCGAAGCGATAATCTAGGTTTTGACAATTAAAGCCTAAATAACCTAGGCTCACTATGTGCACTAACTAAATTATGTCTCTAGGCTAGAATTGCTAAATTGAACAATTAATTAATACTATGCAATTCTAATACATTCAAGCAATTGATAATATGCAAAAGGTAAATACTTGAAAGTAAAGAGACAAGGGACAACCGATATTTTTCCGTGGTGTTCGGAGACTTGCCGGTCTCCCCTAGTCCACGTTGAGGCTAGCCCGACCACTCGGACCGACTCCCGCTCGAGTACCCGCCTCTTTCCACTAGTGTGGTTTTTCACGCTTGCGCGTAGGCTCAACCCGAACCTTCACAAACTTCGCCGGGGCTTCTCACACCTCGAGAGCTCCCGCGCACGACGCCTACGCCGTCTAGGAGTCGGCAAACTCCAAGAGTAATAAGCCGCTCCTCCGCTTGACCTCACCGAGCACAACACATGCGCTCCGGCGATCACCGAGTGCAACACATGCACAAGGACCTCACTCAAGTGCAACACATGCACTAGAGCCTCTCAAATCCACTCCTAATTGCAACACATGCAATTAGTCTCACTCTTGAGCTCAAAATGCAAATGGAGAAGAGCAACACATGCACACAACTCCCACACACTCAAGAGAACCAGAACACCGCTTCTAAGCCCCCAAGGGGTATTTATAGCCTCTACCAAAGAAACTAGCCGTTGGGGCAAGAACCCGAAAATCAAGATAAATCCGGCGGACCGGGCCTCGGCCGGTCCGACCGCTCCTCACAGAGCAACGGTCGGAATTCGGACCGTTACACGGCCGGTCCGACCGCTTGCACTCCGGTCTAACCGGACGGCCGGTCCAACCGACCTCCGAGCGGTCCGACCGCCTTCACAAACGAGCCAAAACACGCAAAGCAAACGCCTCTGGAAAATTCAAGCCGAGCGACCGGCGGTCCGATCAAGACGCCTGCCGAGTCGCACCGACCCCAGGCCGGTCGCACCACCTCCGGCCCAAGAAGCACAAAGGGCGGTCGCACCGCCGCCTCATGCCCTAGGGCCGGTCCGACCGGACCAGGCCCGGTCCGACCGCCCGCCTGGCCGGTCCGACCGGCCCACCTCCGGTGACACCGCCCTACTGGAGAAAACTCTGGTTTCTTCCCAATCAATTCTCCGAAAAACCAAATGTCATTCTTTGAGCCTCAAGGATGATCAACACATGATCATTTACTTGTGCAAAACACATTTGCACCAATTCAAACCATGCTCAAAGAATTCAACCGAATTGCGAAAAAACACATTTCGCAAATCAACACCGAACTTACGCGTTCAACCCTCTAGCCATGTAAGGATCAACACATGATCCCGACACTTTGCAAAACACATTTGCAAATGCCAACACATGCTCTAGGATCGACACGCATAACTTCAACGCTCATTTGCAAAACACATTTGCACAACCGCAATCAACTCCAAATGACGAAAACACATTTCGCCAACAACTCAAGAACTATTTGCAAAACGTATAAGCTTAATCAAACTCGAGTTTATGAGATTAATCCCCTAGCCATGTGAAGGTCAACACAAGACCGGTCAACTTGCCAACACCGTTGCAAGCCCCACTCACATGCTCTCGGGATACCGGACTCATAAACCTCAGTTTATTCGCACAACGAACTTGCAAATAACACAATCAACGCATTTCATGCTTGAGCACTACTCTTTGCAACACATGCAAAAGTCTAGCTCTAAGCAACACCAAATTCATGATGCATGAACTCTCTAATTGCAACACATGCAATTCTCTAGTTCCATGCAACACCAAATCAAACTTCGACTAAAACCAAATCACATGTATGAGCTCTTTACTCGCAACACATGCAAGCCTCTAGCTCCATACAAACACACAAACACAAAACGTGCTTGAGCTCTCTCCTTTTGCAACACATGCAAAACTTAGCTCCAAGCAACCACACGATTTATAAAGATTTGTTTTCGAACCAAAACGTGAAGCTTCAACTAATGCAACACATGCAAAAGTGAACTTCACGCAAGAGCCAACGCATATTACTTATCCTATTTGCAACACATGCAAATCAAAGCATAATGCGAAAACCAAATGCATATACTCTTTCATCTTTGCAACACATGCAAATCAGAGTATAAACCAAAACAACCAAGCATAAGCTTTACCCATTCGCAACACATGCCAAATGGTTAACCCTTATGCAAATACCAAATCAAATAAGATTTGAGCTTTGAGTGAACGTGGATTGAGATCACCAACACATGATGAAACTCAAGCAAAGAGGCAACCCCTCTTAATAGTACGGCGATAAAAGAACTAGACTCAAAGACTACAAAGTCCTTAGCCTATCTAGTTATACCTTCGCCGCCGCGCAAGCAATCCCCTTTGGGGTCTTTATGATTCTCGCATATTTGCTCCCCCGGGATATCAACTCGACTCCTTTTCTTCGGGATCCACTCTTGACGCCCATCAACACATGATGCCGTCCAAATCCCGTTCTCATCCATCATTGGACCTAACTCAAACATAACTCATGAAACTTGTTAGTCCAAGATGCATGGTTGTCTCAATCATCTCTTGCACTCCATTAACACATAATGGATGCCTTTAGATCAATTGAGCACAACCCTAAATCAATAGAAATGATTGTATGTGTGTCTTAAGTATAATAATGCAACACATGCTTAATTATACTTAAGAACTATCCATTTGTCCTCAATTAATCATGGAACACCATCGACACATGATGAAGCGTTCTTTAATGATTAACTAGACAAATGAACTCAATTTAAATTATTCATTTAAATTGACTTTTCAAGTTAAAGTGTGGACTCCCCCTAAATATGTGCATCCATGTAATATATGGATTAGGAAACATAATGCACATTATGTGGTTAATGTAATGGGGACATTCATACTTTAACTTGACTCCAAAGTACGCAAGTAATACTAGAATAGACATGCATACATACCTTGGGTTTTCCATTTTTCAATGCGATGAGACTAAACAAATATATTCTAAACAAACAAGTTAGTCTCGATATAAGATTTGTCATTAATAACAATATCGCATTAGGGGATAAACTCAATATAGGATTTGTCATTAACACAAGATTAGATTTGTCATTAACACCAAAACCACAATTAATGAAGGTTGAACTTACAATCTCCCCCTTTTTGGTGATTAATGACAAATCCAAGCTTAATGAGCACATTTGGATTAAAAACTAACATGTTGAGAGAATTTAAACAATTTGAACACATATGCATATTGTACACAATATAAGTATTGACAATTTAGAATGCATATGACAATTAATTCTCCCCTTAATCATATTAAGCTCCATTTTTAAACCAAATGACATTAAGCTTCCTAATTCTCCCCTTTGGCATTAAACACCAAAATGGATAAACACCAAAATTGGAGAAGCTTCCTAATTCTCCCCTTTAAGCCAAAGAATATTATTTCCTTTTTGGCATTTAACATAAGAAATAATTCTCCTTTGGCATTTCATTATTCTCCCCTTTTACTCTAATCATTCTCCCTATTTAATTTTCTCCTTTTAATGAAGGTCATTCAAGAATTAGAATGCATATTTATGACCTTGGAATGGAATTTGAAGAACTTTACGCCAAATGAAAAAGATAGGCGATGAAATCCCAAATGAAAAGAATATACAAGGAATAAAATAAGTTTTCATTTGAAATATGGCCTGATACCAAAAGAAGAAAAACTCGAAAGTAGACCATATTCGGGATTTTGAATACCACTTTGAAGGAAGAATAAGTGCTTGCAAATATGGATACCACTTGTAAAGATAAGCACTTTGCAAATATGGATACCACTTGTAAAATTAATCTCAAGGGTTTTGCTTGAAGATCCAAAAGAATTGAGCACTTGCAAGTTTTGATTGAAGAACAATGCTCAACATGAGATTTTCCTCTTTATGTATTTCAACACATAAAGAATCTCACACGAGAATTCTTAAGCGGTTGAACTTACAATGCAAGCTATGAGGAAAAATCTTACTCAAGAATGTGGGTATCGAAAAGATACTACAAAGAGGCAATAAACATACCACTTGTAGGAAATAAATGAATTCACCGATACCACTTAAAAGAGAATTCAAATAATCAAGGATATCATTAGAAGAATTGGTCAATAAGAACCATGATACCACTTGGAGAAAAGAATCTCAATTATACCACTTGTAAGCATATGGATGAATAAACGCTCAATTTGATACCACTTGGGATCAACTCACAAAGAATTGATACCACTTGATGTAATTATCGATAAGATCGATGGGTATCGAGCAATATAATCGAGCATCATATACTTACGGGTATCAAAAGCTCAAGAAGAATCAATAAAATCTCAAAGATTTAGTATCAGAGCACAATAAAGACATGATATCACTTGGAAGCAATTAAATGCCCAAAACTTGATATGAATAAACTCCCCAAGATGTTCAACGAGTGAATTATGGAGTTATTTGCATTTGAATTGCACAAGTTTTGTCTTTTCGAAAGATCAAGTGAAAATCACTCTTTAGTTCAATTAAAGTGCTCATAACTGATACCACTTGAAAATGCGATCAAATAATTTGAGAAACTTTTGAAATTTTGCACAAATGAACTTTGGGATAGCAAGAAACAATTCCAAAAAGAATTTCTGAGAAAGCACATTCCAATCAAAAGATATCCCAAAGCGAAGTCGAGAAAAATCTGAAAATTTCAGAACTGGCTCAGCCATGTCCGGTCCAACCGGGCTCAGGCCGGTCCAACCGGACCAAAAACCGGTGCAACCGCTCCACAAGCGGTCCAACCGCACCTGACAGCTGAAAAACCCGACTTTTTGCAAATTTTGACAAAAACAGCTCAAATGAAGTCCAACGAATTTGAAATTTTGCAGAGATGAACTTTGGACCAATTAGAAGGTTTTGCAAAAAGAATTTTCTCAAAATCAATTTTATTTTGAAAGTTATGGTAATTTGCGCTTTGAGGCAAAAACGAAAATTGATTTTCACGAAAAGCCTCAAATTGCACTTCGGTTTGGATTTCATGCAATTTCTTTTTCCATGGCTTAGATAGGTGTATCAAGATTGTTTATAGCCAAGATATGTGATGAAACCCAACTCGAATGCCACGATTTGAGCTATATGCCTAAATAGGCCTTTTTGGATCAAATCAAATCGTTTTTAGCCAAATTCGATTTCAACATATAGTTTTCATTTTGAAAGCTTGTAAAACATTTGAAATACATAATAGAATACTTTTACAAGTCTTTTCTCAAATTTTGGCCTTTTAAATATGATTTTTGACTTTTGCTCTAAATAGTCCAAATGAAGAAGCAATAAGAGAACAAGTCAAAATCAACAACACAAGAATTCAATTAAAGCAAGGGGTAAGATATATGAATTTGAATTTTGTGTATGAGTCTAAAATACCATTTTGAATCACAATTCTACACAAGAATGGATCCAAATGGAGAAACTCACTAAGTGCAATAATGTGACCATTACGTGTCAAGTATAGTTTTTCGGCGAGTTTCAAAATCAAATATCTTTTGCTAGGTTGGTCTTTTGAAAAACTTTTGAACACGAAAGTCGTTAAGAATGACCAACTCTAGGATTTTCATTTTGGAATTATTTTCAAAATCCTTTTACTTTTATTTCTATGAAAATTATAAGTTTAAATCAAAATCAAGATACTAGTAACTAGATTTTGGAGTAAAAACTTATTTTCTTTTGAAAATAGATTTTGTAAAGCCAAAACCATTTGGAAACCTTTTGAAAACATTTGTATACATTTTTCAACTAATTTTGGCTAAAAGGTTGATTTTGAAAATATATATATGCACTTATTATTAATATGGGCACACGAGGGATGTGGTACACATGAATATGAATTAACACTCCCCTAAATGTGCCACTTCTACACTTGCTCAAGATTTGCAATAAGAGAATAGATAAGAGGCAAGAGCAAGTGGCCATAACAAGTAATCTAAATTGATATTCATTTATATTTCATTATAACCTACACAAGGCTATAAGACATAATAGTAATCAATTTAAATACTTGTTACCCGAGATGGCATTGGCTCATGATGGACTTGATTTTCTTCATGCTTGACACCACTTGTAGATCAATATAATCCTTCTCCTCCATGAGTGTGCAAGCGTCCAATCCATCTGTTATCACCTAAAAAGTCTTTTAGGCGATCTTTGGTACCCAATCCTTGTTGGGTCCAACAATGTTAGTCACAATAGATTTAGGAACCCAAATGGTCCTAATTTTAGCTTTCTTAATTTGACTAACATGACTAGAAACGGTTTTGCGATAATTATTCCTCCTAAGCAATATATTTGGATTTAAGTGAGAGGACTTAGGAGGGCATTGATACTTTGCAAAACTATTTCTAGTTTGATCCTTTCTAAGCATATGATAATTAACATTATGAAATGGCTTAGAGGATCTAGCAAATCTAGCAAATGCTTTGCTATTGTTATTTCTCCTAAGCAATTGGTTTGAATTATATTGAGTTGGCTTAGGAGTTCTAACAACTTTAGCAAAACCATCACTAGATTTACTCTTCCTATGCATATGAATATTATTTTGAGCCGGCATAGGGGACTTGACAAGCTTGGCAAACACATTGCCATTCTTGTCCTTCCTAAGCAAATAATTTTCATTAATGAGAATAGGCTTAGAGTGATACCTTTGGGACAATCCTCACCGAAATGTCCCTTTTCCCGGCAATTGAAGCACGTTACTCCGTTTGGTCCTCTCTTGACCTTCTTGTTGTGCTCAATGCCGGTATGCCTCATGGTTGGAGTTGTGGCCTTGTTATCCACTTGATTAGGGCACACGGAGGCGATGTGGCCCTTCTTGTTGCATGCGAAGCATTTGATAGTCTTCGTGTGTTGCGCATTATGCTTCGTCTTGCTATTCTCCCTCTTGGAGTTGTACCCGAGTCCTCGCTTATCTTGAGGCGCCCTTGGCTTGCTCAAGATCTCGTCGAGGAGGGCTTTTCCCTTAATGCACCTCTTCAAGTCATTTTCCAACTTAATGACTTGAGCCTTGAGCTCTTTATTTTCCTCTACAAGATTTTCATTCAAAGACATAGAGGAACTAGAAGCAAATTTATTAGAGCAACAAGGTATATCAAATAGGTCTTCACAAGAGGTGGACATGTCAATTTTTGATGAGTTGCAAGAATTAATATTTGAGCATGGCAAAACATCAATTAAATCACATTGAATTTCTACATCCACCTTAGACTTATAAACTTCATTTAGAAGGAGGGTTTCATGATTTTCTTTAAGCATATAATAATCACTTTGAAGTGATTCATGTTCATGCTTTAAAGTTTTATATTTAGTTTTCTCCTTCCCAAGATAATTGTTGAGCTCCTCTAGCATATCCATCAAATCATCATAAGAGGGCTCTTCGTCATCACATACCTCATCTTTACCTTTTGCCATGAAGCAACGAATTTTTGATATAAGTGAAGCTTCGTCGTCGCTTGAGGCGTAGGTCGAGGTTGATGGAGATGCCGGTTCTTCACTTGATGTAGATGTTGATGAATCATCAACCGGCGTCTCTTCTTCAATGCAATCCTCGATTGATGTTGTGGATGATTCAAATAAATCTTGAAGTTTGATCCACATATCATGAGCGCTTTTGAGATTGCATATGAGGTTAAAGATATCTACGCTCACAACGCTAAATAAAGCATTAGTAGCTTGAGCGTCGAGATGTAGACATTTCTCCTCTCCTTTAGTTGGAGCAATATCATTAATTTGAGAAGAAATGCCGACATCTACGATCCACCAAATTTGTGGGCTCATGGATTTAAAATGACTAATCATAAATATTTTCCATGAAGCATAATTAGAACCATTAAGCATTTGTGGATCGTGTGAGTGCACTAGACCGCTAGGCGCCATCCTTTTTACTCTCTAGACGGTTAAGCCTAAAATGAGAGTGAACGTGGCTCTGATACCACTTGTAGGGTCGAGGATACGCCTAGAGGGGGGGTGAATAGGCGTTTTACAAAATTCGATCGCTCACTAATTATTCGCTCTAATTCAACCCCTATGTCAAAACCTAATTAATATATATGCGGAAGCGATAATCTAGGTTTTGACAATTAAAGCCTAAATAACCTAGGCTCACTATGTGCACTAACTAAATTATGTCTCTAGGCTAGAATTGCTAAATTGAACAATTAATTAATACTATGCAATTCTAATACATTCAAGCAATTGATAATATGCAAAAGGTAAATACTTGAAAGTAAAGAGACAAGGGACAACCGATATTTTTCCGTGGTGTTCGGAGACTTGCCGGTCTCCCTAGTCCACGTTGAGGCTAGCCCGACCACTCGGACCGACTCCCGCCGAGTACCGCCTCTTTCCACTAGTGTGGTTTTTCACGCTATGCGTGAGGCTCAACCCGAACCTTCACAAACTTCGCCGGGCTTTCACACCTCGAGAGCTCTCGCAAGACGACGCCACGCTGCCTAGAGTCGGCAACTCCAAGAGTAATAAGCCGCTCCTCCGCTTGACCTCACCGAGCACAACACATGCGCTCCGGCGATCACCGAGTGCAACACATGCACAAGGACCTCACTCAAGTGCAACACATGCACTAGAGCCTCTCAAATCCACTCCTAATTGCAACACATGCAATTAGTCTCACTCTTGAGCTCAAAATGCAAATGGAGAAGAGCAACACATGCACACAACTCCCACACACTCAAGAGAACCAAGAACATCGCTTCTAAGCCCCCAAGGGGTATTTATAGCCTCTACCAAAGAAACTAGCCGTTGGGGGCAAGAACCCGGAAAATCGGCATAAATCCGGCGGGACGGCCTCTCCGTCCGATCCCTCCTCACAGAGCAACGGTCGGAATTCGGACCGTTACACGGCCGGTCCGACCGCTTGCACTCGGTCTAACGGACGGCCGGTCCAACCGACCTCCGGCGGTCCGACCGCCTTCACAAACGAGCCAAAACACGCAGCAACGCCTCGAAAATTCAAGCCGAGCGATCGCGGTCCGATCAAGACGCCGCCGCAGACTGACCCCGAGCCGGTCGCACCGCCACCTCCACCGCAAGAAGCACAAAGGCGGTCGACCGCCGCCTCATGCCCTAGGGCGGTCCGACGGACCAGGCCGATCCGACCGCCTCACCGGCCGGCCCGACTGCCCACCTCCGGTGACACCGCCCTCTACCGAGAAAACTCGGTTTCTTCCCAATCAATTCTCCGAAAAACCAAATGTCATTCTTTGAGCCTCAAGGATGATCAACACATGATCATTTACTTGTGCAAAACACATTTGCACCAATTCAAACCATGCTCAAAGAATTCAACCGAATTGCGAAAAAACACATTTCGCAAATCAACACCGAACTTACGCGTTCAACCCTCTAGCCATGTAAGGATCAACACATGATCCCGACACTTTGCAAAACACATTTGCAAATGCCAACACATGCTCTAGGATCGACACGCATAACTTCAACGCTCATTTGCAAAACACATTTGCACAACCGCAATCAACTCCAAATGACGAAAACACATTTCGCCAACAACTCAAGAACTATTTGCAAAACGTATTAAGCGAATCAAACTCGAGTTTATGAGATTAATCCCCCTAGCCATGTGAAGGTCAACACAAGACCCGGTCAACTTGCCAACACCTGTTGCAAGCCCCACTCACATGCTCTCGGGATACTGGGACTCATAAACCTCGGTTTATTCGACAACTGAACTTGCAAATAACACAATCAACGCATTTCATGCTTGAGCACTACTCTTTGCAACACATGCAAAAGTCTAGCTCTAAGCAACACCAAATTCATGATGCATGAACTCTCTAATTGCAACACATGCAATTCTCTAGTTCCATGCAACACCAAATCAAACTTCGACTAAAACCAAATCACATGTATGAGCTCTTTACTCGCAACACATGCAAGCCTCTAGCTCCATACAAACACACAAACACAAAACGTGCTTGAGCTCTCTCCTTTTGCAACACATGCAAAACTTAGCTCCAAGCAACCACACGATTTATAAAGATTTGTTTTCGAACCAAAACGTGAAGCTTCAACTAATGCAACACATGCAAAAGTGAACTTCACGCAAGAGCCAACGCATATTACTTATCCTATTTGCAACACATGCAAATCAAAGCATAATGCGAAAACCAAATGCATATACTCTTTCATCTTTGCAACACATGCAAATCAGAGTATAAACCAAAACAACCAAGCATAAGCTTTACCCATTCGCAACACATGCCAAATGGTTAACCCTTATGCAAATACCAAATCAAATAAGATTTGAGCTTTGAGTGAACGTGGATTGAGATCACCAACACATGATGAAACTCAAGCAAAGAGGCAACCCCTCTTAATAGTACGGCGATAAAAGAACTAGACTCAAAGACTACAAAGTCCTTAGCCTATCTAGTTATACCTTCGCCGCCGCGCAAGCAATCCCCTTTGGGGTCTTTATGATTCTCGCATATTTGCTCCCCCGGGATATCAACTCGACTCCTTTTCTTCGGGATCCACTCTTGACGCCCATCAACACATGATGCCGTCCAAATCCGTTCTCATCCATCATTGGACCTAACTCAAACATAACTCATGAAACTTGTTAGTCCAAGATGCATGGTTGTCTCAATCATCTCTTGCACTCCATTAACACATAATGGATGCCTTTAGATCAATTGAGCACAACCCTAAATCAATAGAAATGATTGTATGTGTGTCTTAAGTATAATAATGCAACACATGCTTAATTATACTTAAGAACTATCCATTTGTCCTCAATTAATCATGGAACACCATCGACACATGATGAAGCGTTCTTTAATGATTAACTAGACAAATGAACTCAATTTAAATTATTCATTTAAATTGACTTTTCAAGTTAAAGTGTGGACTCCCCCTAAATATGTGCATCCATGTAATATATGGATTAGGAAACATAATGCACATTATGTGGTTAATGTAATGGGGACATTCATACTTTAACTTGACTCCAAAGTACGCAAGTAATACTAGAATAGACATGCATACATACCTTGGGTTTTCCATTTTTCAATGCGATGAGACTAAACAAATATATTCTAAACAAACAAGTTAGTCTCGATATAAGATTTGTCATTAATAACAATATCGCATTAGGGGATAAACTCAATATAGGATTTGTCATTAACACAAGATTAGATTTGTCATTAACACCAAAACCACAATTAATGAAGGTTGAACTTACAATCTCCCCCTTTTTGGTGATTAATGACAAATCCAAGCTTAATGAGCACATTTGGATTAAAAACTAACATGTTGAGAGAATTTAAACAATTTGAACACATATGCATATTGTACACAATATAAGTATTGACAATTTAGAATGCATATGACAATTAATTCTCCCCCTTAATCATATTAAGCTCCATTTTTAAACCAAATGACATTAAGCTTCCTAATTCTCCCCCTTTTGGCATTAAACACCAAAAATGGATAAACACCAAAATTGGAGAAGCTTCCTAATTCTCCCCCTTTAAGCCAAAGAATATTATTTCCCCCTTTTTGGCATTTAACATAAGAAATAATTCTCCCTTTGGCATTTCATTATTCTCCCCCTTTTTACTTTAATCATTCTCCCCTATTTAATTTTCTCCTTTTTAATGAAGGTCATTCAAGAATTAGAATGCATATTTATGACCTTGGAATGGAATTTGAAGAACTTTACGCCAAATGAAAAAGATAGGCGATGAAATCCCAAATGAAAAGAATATACAAGGAATAAAATAAGTTTTCATTTGAAATATGGCCTGATACCAAAAGAAGAAAAACTCGAAAGTAGACCATATTCGGGATTTTGAATACCACTTTGAAGGAAGAATAAGTGCTTGCAAATATGGATACCACTTGTAAAGATAAGCACTTTGCAAATATGGATACCACTTGTAAAATTAATCTCAAGGGTTTTGCTTGAAGATCCAAAAGAATTGAGCACTTGCAAGTTTTGATTGAAGAACAATGCTCAACATGAGATTTTCCTCTTTATGTATTTCAACACATAAAGAATCTCACAGAGAATTCTTAAGCGGTTGAACTTACAATGCAAGCTTGCGAGGAAAAATCTTACTCAAGAATGTGGGTATCGAAAAGATACTACAAAGAGGCAATAAACATACCACTTGTAGGAAATAAATGAATTCACTGATACCACTTAAAAGAGAATTCAAATAATCAAGGATATCATTAGAAGAATTGGTCAATAAGAACCATGATACCACTTGGAGAAAAGAATCTCAATTATACCACTTGTAAGCATATGGATGAATAAACGCTCAATTTGATACCACTTGGGATCAACTCACAAAGAATTGATACCACTTGACAGAATTATCGATAAGATCGATGGGTATCAGAGCAATATAATCAGAGCATCATATACTTACGGGTATCAAAAGCTCAAGAAGAATCAATAAAATCTCAAAGATTTAGTATCAGAGCACAATAAAGACATGATATCACTTGGAAGCAATTAAATGCCCAAAACTTGATATGAATAAACTCCCCAAGATGTTCAACGAGTGAATTATGGAGTTATTTGCATTTGAATTGCACAAGTTTTGTCTTTTCGAAAGATCAAGTGAAAATCACTCTTTAGTTCAATTAAAGTGCTCATAACTGATACCACTTGAAAATGCGATCAAATAATTTGAGAAACTTTTGAAATTTTGCACAAATGAACTTTGGGATAGCAAGAAACAATTCCAAAAGAATTTTCGAGAAAGCACATTCCAATCAAAAGATATCCCAAAGCGAAGTCGAGAAAAATCTGAAAATTTCAGAACTGGCTCAGCCATGTCCGGTCCAACCGGGCTCAGGCCGGTCCAACCGGACCAAAAACCGGTGCAACCGCTCCACAAGCGGTCCAACCAAGACCGACAAATTGAAAAACCCGACTTTTTGCAAATTTTGACAAAACAGCTCAAATGAAGTCCAACGAATTTGAAATTTTGCAGAGATGAACTTTGGACCAATTAGAAGGTTTTGCAAAAGAATTTTCTCAAAATCAATTTTATTTTGAAAGTTATGGTAATTTGCGCTTTGAGGCAAAAACGAAAATTGATTTTCACGAAAAGCCTCAAATTGCACTTCGGTTTGGATTTCATGCAATTTTTTTCCATGGCTTAGATAGGTGTATCAAGATTGTTTATAGCCAAGATATGTGATGAAACCCAACTCGAATGCCACGATTTGAGCTATATGCCTAAATAGGCCTTTTGGATCAAATCAAATCGCTTTTAGCCAAATTCGATTTCAACATATAGTTTTCATTTTGAAAGCTTGTAAAACATTTGAAATACATAATAGAATACTTTTACAAGTCTTTTCTCAAATTTTGGCCTTTTAAATATGATTTTTGACTTTTGCTCTAAATAGTCCAAATGAAGAAGCAATAAGAGAACAAGTCAAAATCAACAACACAAGAATTCAATTAAAGCAAGGGGTAAGATATATGAATTTGAATTTTGTGTATGAGTCTAAAATACCATTTTGAATCACAATTCTACACAAGAATGGATCCAAATGGAGAAACTCACTAAGTGCAATAATGTGACCATTACGTGTCAAGTATAGTTTTTTACGAGTTTCAAAATCAAATATCTTTTGCTAGGTTGGTCTTTTGAAAAACTTTTGAACACGAAAGTCGTTAAGAATGACCAACTCTAGGATTTTCATTTTGGAATTATTTTCAAAATCCTTTTACTTTTATTTCTATGAAAATTATAAGTTTAAATCAAAATCAAGATACTAGTAACTAGATTTTGGAGTAAAAACTTATTTTCTTTTGAAAATAGATTTTGTAAAGCCAAAACCATTTGGAAACCTTTTGAAAACATTTGTATACATTTTTCAACTAATTTTGGCTAAAAGGTTGATTTTGAAAATATATATATGCACTTATTATTAATATGGGCACACGTAGGGATGTGGTACACATGAATATGAATTAACACTCCCCCTAAATGTGCCACTTCTACACTTGCTCAAGATTTGCAATAAGAGAATAGATAAGAGGCAAGAGCAAGTGGCCATAACAAGTAATCTAAATTGATATTCATTTATATTTCATTATAACCTACACAAGGCTATAAGACATAATAGTAATCAATTTAAATACTTGTTACCCGAGATGGCATTGGCTCATGATGGACTTGATTTTCTTCATGCTTGACACCACTTGTAGATCAATATAATCCTTCTCCTCCATGAGTGTGCAAGCGTCCAATCCATCTGTTATCACCTAAAAAGTCTTTTAGGCGATCTTTGGTACCCAATCCTTGTTGGGTCCAACAATGTTAGTCACAATAGATTTAGGAACCCAAATGGTCCTAATTTTAGCTTTCTTAATTTGACTAACATGACTAGAAACGGTTTTTGATAATTATTCCTCCTAAGCAATATATTTGGATTTAAGTGAGAGGACTTAGGAGGGCATTGATACTTTGCAAAACTATTTCTAGTTTGATCCTTTCTAAGCATATGATAATTAACATTATGAAATGGCTTAGAGGATCTAGCAAATCTAGCAAATGCTTTGCTATTGTTATTTCTCCTAAGCAATTGGTTTGAATTATATTGAGTTGGCTTAGGAGTTCTAACAACTTTAGCAAAACCATCACTAGATTTACTCTTCCTATGCATATGAATATTATTTTGAGCCGGCATAGGGGACTTGACAAGCTTGGCAAACACATTGCCATTCTTGTCCTTCCTAAGCAAATAATTTTCATTAATGAGAATAGGCTTAGGAGTGATACCTTTGGGACAATCCTTACCGAAATGTCCCTTTTCCCGGCAATTGAAGCACGTTACTCCGTTTGGTCCTCTCTTGACCTTCTTGTTGTGCTCAATGCCGGTATGCCTCATGGTTGGAGTTGTGGCCTTGTTATCCACTTGATTAGGGCACACGGAGGCGATGTGGCCCTTCTTGTTGCATGCGAAGCATTTGATAGTCTTCGTGTGTTGCGCATTATGCTTCGTCTTGCTATTCTCCTCTTGGAGTTGTGCTGAGTCCTCGCTTATCTTGAGGCCCTTGGCTTGCTCAAGATCTCGCCGAGGAGGGCTTTTCCTTAATGCACCTCTTCAAGTCATTTTCCAACTTAATGACTTGAGCCTTGAGCTCTTTATTTTCCTCTACAAGATTTTCATTCAAAGACATAGAGGAACTAGAAGCAAATTTATTAGAGCAACAAGGTATATCAAATAGGTCTTCACAAGAGGTGGACATGTCAATTTTGATGAGTTGCAAGAATTAATATTTGAGCATGGCAAAACATCAATTAAATCACATTGAATTTCTACATCCACCTTAGACTTATAAACTTCATTTAGAAGGAGGGTTTCATGATTTTCTTTAAGCATATAATAATCACTTTGAAGTGATTCATGTTCATGCTTTAAAGTTTTATATTTAGTTTTCTCCTTCCCAAGATAATTGTTGAGCTCCTCTAGCATATCCATCAAATCATCATAAGAGGGCTCTTCGTCATCACATACCTCATCTTTACCTTTTGCCATGAAGCAACGAATTTTGATATAAGTGAAGCTTCATTGCCGCTTGAGGCGTAGGTCGAGGTTGATGGAGATGCCGGTTCTTCACTTGATGTAGATGTTGATGAATCATCAACCGGCGTCTCTTCTTCAATGCAATCCTCGATTGATGTTGTGGATGATTCAAATAAATCTTGAAGTTTGATCCACATATCATGAGCGCTTTTGAGATTGCATATGAGGTTAAAGATATCTACGCTCACAACGCTAAATAAAGCATTAGTAGCTTGAGCGTCGAGATGTAGACATTTCTCCTCTCCTTTAGTTGGAGCAATATCATTAATTTGAGAAGAAATGCCGACATCTACGATCCACCAAATTTGTGGGCTCATGGATTTAAAATGACTAATCATAAATATTTTCCATGAAGCATAATTAGAACCATTAAGCATTTGTGGATCGTGTGAGTGCACTAGACCGCTAGGCGCCATCCTTTTACTCTCTAGACGGTTAAGCCTAAAATGAGAGTGAACGTGGCTCGATACCACTTGTAGGGTCGAGGATGCGCCTAGAGGGGGTGAATAGGCGTTTTACAAAATTCGATCGCTCACTAATTATTCGCCTAATTAACCCCTATGTCAAAACCTAATTAATATATATCTGAAGCGATAATCTAGGTTTTGACAATTAAAGCCTAAATAACCTAGGCTCACTATGTGCACTAACTAAATTATGTCTCTAGGCTAGAATTGCTAAATTGAACAATTAATTAATACTATGCAATTCTAATACATTCAAGCAATTGATAATATGACATTCACCATGCCACTCGATTTACGACTTCCACAGGTTACCCTATCAATCAGAAACCCATTACAGCTACTCACCGCTGCCAACTCAGCCAAGGAACGCCACAACGGTCAAGAAACCTGCACCAGAGCATCAACCGAGCCGCAAGCCGTGCACGATCACATCTGCACGGCAGACACTGACACATGTCACGACACACACAGCATCAGAACCAGCTTCACAGCATGCAAGATCTCCATACTCACCAATCAACAAAGCAGACAACAGAACTCTCACCGCTACAGCTCAAATCACGTCAATGCAACGATGACACCCTAGGACGACTCACCACGATCACAGAACGTCCCAACACGCTGCAAACAAGCTACCTCATACCAGAATCGTACCCCAAATCGGCCAACAACTCACGATCACACACCTCAAGACTCGGACCATCACGCCGACTCCACATCAATCACTAATTGCGATCACCTAGGCAACCATCACTCTCGAGCCTGCACACACCTCGAACGCACCTAACCGACATCAAACTAGCCTGAACAATCACACTCAACTGCCTAGTCAAACATGTCCAGTGACCTCAAGACACACTGATACCACCATGCAACAACCACACACTCAACGAGCCACGCTGCAACACAGCACTCTAGCTTCCAACACGTCAAACCATGCAAGCACTCTAGCACACGACAAATCTTCAACCAAACGATAAAAATTTCACGAAGTAACTAGATCAACCATTACTGAGAAACTCTTTGCAATCAACTCACAATGAATAACATGCAACGAACTCAGAATTCAACACATCAGAACCTACAAGCTAACCTAGTTCCAACACGTGCAACTCAATCAATACCAACATCTCAAAACACATTATGCAACCGACAGCTTCTAAGACAACATCCAACAACTCAACTTAGCAACAAGACTCTAATGCAAACTACCAGCAAAACAACATCTATCAACAACACTATTGCAACTACTTGCAACAACTCTAGATCTAACCGAATACACTACACATTTGCAAACACAAGTCAACTGCTAACAACACATGCCAACCACATCAAACATCAACACATTTGCAACACTCATACAAACAGCTCTCTAGACACACTGCACTAAGTCAACTTCACACCAACAACTGCAGATTATAACACATACATGCTGCTCAACCAACAAACTACTTGAACAATGCACAAATGCACATTAGCAAACTCACAAGCTATCTCAACACATGCAAATATTTACATGAACTACTAAGCAACACATGCAAATCAAAGCATAATGCGAAAACCAAATGCATATACTCTTTCATCTTTGCAACACATGCAAATCGAGTATAAACAAACAACCAAGCATAAGCTTTACCCATTCGCAACACATGCCAAATGGTTAACCCTTATGCAAATACCAAATCAAATAAGATTTGAGCTTTGAGTGAACGTGGATTGAGATCACCAACACATGATGAAACTCAAGCAAAGAGGCAACCCTCTTAATAGTAGGCGATAAAAGAACTAGACTCAAAGACTACAAAGTCCTTAGCCTATCTAGTTATACCTTCGCCAGCAAGCAATCCCTTTGGGGTCTTTATGATTCTCGATATTTGCTCCCCGGATATCAACTCGACTCTTTCTTCGGATTCACTCTTGACGCCCATCAACACATGATGCCGCCCAAATCCGTCTCATCCATCATTGGACCTAACTCAAACATAACTCATGAAACTTGTTAGTCCAAGATGCATGGTTGTCTCAATCATCTCTTGCACTCCATTAACACATAATGGATGCCTTTAGATCAATTGAGCACAACCCTAAATCAATAGAAATGATTAGTATGTGTGTCTTAAGTATAATAATGCAACACATGCTTAATTATACTTAAGAACTATCCATTTGTCCTCAATTAATCATGGAACACCATCGACACATGATGAAGCGTTCTTTAATGATTAACTAGACAAATGAACTCAATTTAAATTATTCATTTAAATTGACTTTTCAAGTTAAAGTGTGGACTCCCTAAATATGTGCATCCATGTAATATATGGATTAGGAAACATAATGCACATTATGTGGTTAATGTAATGGGGACATTCATACTTTAACTTGACTCCAAAGCACGCAAGTAATACTAGAATAGACATGCATACATACCTTGGGTTTTCCATTTTTCAATGCGATGAGACTAAACAAATATATTCTAAACAAACAAGTTAGTCTCGATATAAGATTTGTCATTAATAACAATATCGCATTAGGGGATAAACTCAATATAGGATTTGTCATTAACACAAGATTAGATTTGTCATTAACACCAAAACCACAATTAATGAAGGTTGAACTTACAACTGTCCGTCGGTAATATAAGATCCGTCGGTAAAGGTTTTTGTCGACGGGACTTTAGCCGACACTCCTAATCCGTCGGTAATACTTTTTACCAACGGACTGTCTGTCGCTATATAGGGTCTTTACCGACGCACAGTTAGACGCGAATAATATGCCATGGTATAGTGATATATGGAATTCAGATTAAGAAATCATCGAATAAGGAAGGCAACAAAAGAAAAAGAGGTGAGAAGAGACCTAACTCTATGAATCGGAGCTCTGCTTCCTTCGGAAGGGAATCAATCAATCCAATCCGAAAAGCACTGGGAGCAATCGCCGCCGATCGAGTGCGAGATCAATGAGAGAAAGGAAAGCAATAAATGAGTTATGCATATTCATTTACCTCCCACGACGGGATGATCCAATCCAATCTACCGGAGTGGCCACTGCCCGCTTCCCACTCAACCACGCGGGTGCGCACACGTGTCAGGGTGAGGGTGGAGAACGGACGTGCCACCACCAACTCCTAATTAGAATTAGTAGAGATAGATATAACAAACTTATCTAGTCGTGTCATGCATACCGTACGCATGCTGTTGACCGGCCGGAATCAAGACCATACATGATTAGATGAAAAGAAAAGATGATCTTATCTACACATGTAAGTAAATATTTAATGAAAAGAATGCGTATGGCAATTCAATTGCATATGGTAACTCGTAGTCGATGTAAAGATATGAAAAAGAATCGTCGATCGATATTTGAAAATAGAATAGGCTGATTGAGTTAAGAGTTTGATACACCGTAGATCACGCATACATGCATATCCAACTGAATTAAAACTTTCTCTGTTCGCTAATGTATAGAAGATCGTGACAATGACGGTTTCGTGGGTATGCCTGAGGGGGGAGAACGAACCACTACCACCAACTCGTAATTAGAAGTAGTAGAGATACAAGAGCTGTTACAGTTGTATAAGTAATACAACTGTATTTCCAATTATAAATACAATTGCATTTCCATCATACGGGTTAGAGTTTTATAACAAGTACAACTTTATGTTTTCGATATAAACAAAAGCAATATATGATCTAGCCAGAATTTGGTGTTGGGGAACGCGGTATGCTACGCTAGCACAAATTAAAATTTCTACCGCATATCCAGAAAAGCTACTCGCAAGAAAGGGATCACAGATTGGATTACCACTAGACGTGCAGTTGCGGAATCCTTCGCGCGTTGGTGTAGTGGATCGTTCTCGCCGTGGATCGTCCTCGCGCAGATCGTCCTCGCCGTGGATCGTCCTCACGCGGATCGTCCTCGCTGCGGATCGTCCTCACGCGGATCGTCCTCGCTGCAGATCATCCTCGCCACGCCGCAGTAGCAGCAGCGTCACCACAGCAGTCCACACGTCCCGGGATGGAACACCGTGCGTCGGCGTGCAAGCACCGTGTCGCTCGGCAAGGGCAATGAGAGGTGGAGGCTAGGGTTCTGGACGTGAACAACAACATGCACGTCCACCCTTCCCCTCTCCTTATATAGCCACGCGACGAAACCCTAAGCCAGGGCCCATCAACGCGTTAAGCCCACGAGGTCCATTAATTACGGATCCAATCCGAATTAATGCGTCCCAGCCCGTTAAGTGTGTGACCCTGTAGGTTCGTATGCATTTGGACATAGATTCGGAAAACCCTTTTTCCAATCCAATAGCTAGTAGCGGTTCCTTGCAGAGCATGCCAACTCCCAAACGCATATGATCAAATCTGATAGAACCTTTCAAAAGTACTCATGTAATAATCCCTTTGCCAAACTATATGAAGATCGAACTCAAGGCGAGAAGTATGTCATCCTTTGACAGTTCAATCCATCTCGTATCCGTGATATATTAATAAGTTGTGATTGACTTCTCAATCACGGCATGGCCATGCACTTCCTTAATATATCACACGAGTGGCCTAGACATATATCTCCTAGTTACGGAGTGGCAAATTCCATCTTGATTGCTCACTTCCCTCTGCATGTTTCATAGTAAACATGAAAGCTACCTTTATAACTATCCGGTTAGGAAATAGCATTTGGTGGCCCCAAGGTAAACTATTACACATGTAGGGAATGTGACAATCTCAGTCTAAGGATCATACATCCACTATGTATGAGATGCATCGATGACACATAAGAATGTAACATTCTCGCGTTGTCCCATTGCGGTCTATCTAACCCATGTTCATCATCATGAGTTCACAATGTATTGATGATATCTCCATATCCTATGATCTATGAAACATAATCATCGATCAATACATGTCTTGATCTATTCATCGTTGTCCTATACGATGATATCCGATCGAGATACTTACAATTATATCAATAAGTAGAGAGTTTCATAAACAAGTCACATACTTGTCGATCAATATAATGATATACATTCATTGGACCAATAATCATATTATTATTCATAAGCATAGTCATGTTACAATCATCTATATGACTGCCTCAAGGGCATAACACCAACATTTGGCTAGTTTATAAGTAAACACTCGTAATAACTATTGTCTGTCTTATTTCCAATATATTAACACCACTGCACCGGGATATCACGATCAATTCCTTCTACAATTCTCTTGGTCTTATAATCTACTAGGTAGAAAAGCGCGCTACGCTGCGCCGGTTGAATTTCGATAGCATGCGCTCGGAAAAATAAACTTTTTTTATTAATCTTCGGATGAATCTACATTTTTTTAAAAAAAGACCCGCGGTTATGACCCGTTGGCAAATCCATAAGTTGATATAAACCTTCGATGAATCGTGTTTTTTGGTGCGAAAACATTGTTTTCGTTTTTGGAGTGTTGAAAACATTTTTTCGGCTTTTTGGTTGCGTTTGCTAAAAAAATAGGTCGTTAGGACCCATCGACGAATCTGCGGGACGACAACATTCTTTTGTCGAGCCTAATACTCTCGTGTTCACGAGTAATAATACATGTTCGCAAAACCACCCACCGGTGAAAAATAGCCTAGAGGAAAAAGGGCAAAAATCTTGATGAATATGTTTTTTTGTGACCAAAACATGTTTTACAGTTTTTGGGTGACGAAAACAATTTTTCGAGTTTTTTGTTGCGTTTGTTAAAAAAGGGTTGTTAGGACGCCGAATCCACGGTCGCTATAAATCTTGGACGAATCTACATTTTTTAAAAAAGACCGGTTATGACCGTTGGCAAATCCATAAATTGATACAAACCTTGATGAATCCGTGTTTTTTGGTGGCGAAAACATTGTTTTCGTTTTTTTGAGTCTTGAAAATATTTTTTTCGGTTTTTTGTTGCATTTGTTAAAAAATGGGTCGGTAGGACCCATGGCGAATCCATGAGACGAAAACATTGTTTCCGTTTTTGGTCTTTGAAAATATTTTTTCCGGGTTTTTTGTTGCGTTTGCTAAAAAATGGGTCGTTAGGACCCACCGCGAATCCACGGTCGCTATAAATCTACTGACGAATCTACATTTTTTAAAAAATCATGATTACGACCGTTGGCAAATCCATAAGTTGCTATAAAACTTCGATTCGATGAATCTGCGTTTTTGTGGAAAACATTTTTCCGGGTTTTTGGGTGGCGAAAAAAAATTCGGGTTTTTCGTGGCGAAAACATTTTTCGGAAAACGGAGAAAGGACTCGAACGTAGAAGCGAGAACGGTTGTTATTTTTTGGACCTTCGCTATCCTGAAAAATTAGAAAAGGGTTTGTTCGTGATTTGAAATTAACGGGAGGCTTTTCCAGTAAATTACCGGGCGAGGACCTAAGCGAAGGGAAAAAATATTCTTGTCTCACAAAAAATCATGAAGGACCTATCCGTAATTTCGAAAAAATGGAGAGGTTTTTTTGCAAAACGGCACGGTGACAGGTGGACGCTCTGGTTGGCTGCCGATTCTTACGCGTATAGGTGTTTTTATTGATTGTATCAATCCCTGTGTCCCATCAAAATACGGCTGGTCAAAAGAAATGATGGGGTAGTGGGCACAAGAGGAAGAAGGCAGAACAAAAGTCCAAAGGAGGAGGGCATTTCATGAGCTTCAATTAGGTTGGCCCAGTTTTCACGATCGGACTGGTTTTGATTGGGTTGTAAAATCGTTTTCTCCTAGAGTTGTTTTTGCAACGACTTGTATCAATTGATTAGCAGAGCCCCTTCCGTATTTTTTTTCAAATGGAAATAATAATTGTACCTTACTGAGAAATATTATTTTGTTTAGAGGTTTTTTTCCCTTTTGTTTGGAGTTTAAATATGTTGTATATAACATCTTATGGGTGGTGACTATAGATCAGTGACGTCACTGGAGCGGAGATAGGGCCTCAGAAACATTCAAACTTCTTTACCTGTTGCTATTAAGGTCATAGCTGTCCATTCCCTCTGACTTTCGCAGGAAACTACGTAGGGCAGAGTTCCAAATTCGAATCTCATATAGGAGGAAATTTCAGCTGGCGCGCGGAGCCGTGTACGTAAGCTGAACAACCACCCAGGCCCTAGTCTGGCATACGGGTGAAAACCGGTGCGATAAGGATGGATACTGGTTTTTCGTTACCACGGTCCACGGCATATATTTTTCCCTCGGATTTACTATTGAATATTAGATTTTGTGAGATATGAACACATGACCGAATCGGTCCTAGTCTCCTAGATAATTTAACGGATACTACATAAAAAAAGAAAGAAAAGATATAACTTTAGAAACAAAAGTGTCAAATATTAGTAGTATCTACTAGAGAAGGAAAGAACTACCAATCGAACGTCCGACACTGTTTATTTCGTCGGACACTTCTTGCAACATTTTTTTTCCTACGTCTGCAACATTTTGTCCTCGTGTGTGCAACATTTTTTTTCAACGCGTGCAACATTCCTTTCGCGCCAACATTTCTACTGTTGTCGAAGGAAAATGTTGCACGCATAGAAAAAAATAGTTGCACACGTAGAAAAAAATGTTACAACACGTCCTAAAAAAACAGACATCCGAGCATAAGTCATTAGGATTAGATAATTATTTATCCTACTTAACAACACAAACATAATTAAATGTAAATTCATATTATAAATTAGCAAATAACTAGAAAACCATTGAGGGTATTAAATGATATTGATGTTTTATGGGATAGCTATTTTGTTGATTTGTCGCGTATCTTTCGAATATTCTATCAAATACGGATACGAAGCGGATATTGCTTTTAGTATTCTATTAAATACGGATACGGAGCAGATATTGTTTTTTTATATCCTAATTTGTATTTTTCGGATATAGATACAGATAATAATGGATACAGACTAAGACTAAAAATAGTACTCCTGTACAAACTTTTTTGATACGCCGTTGAATCGGACTCGAATTATCAGCCCTATTTTCACCCATGGTCTCGATCGCAAGGGCGGGTGACCACGGACCATGCGCCGATCCATGCAGAAAAAACGTTGGGGGAAAAGCATGTAATTTCAGGATTCGCAATTAGAGCATCTTCAAGAGGAGCTCTAAATAGGTTGCTAATTGTAATTATAGGGTTTTGATAGAAAAAAAGCACTCCAACAGAGGTTGTATTTTGAGGAAAATTATCAAAATAGGTTTAGGACTCGGAGCCCTGTTGCTATATTTAGCAACGCTCCTCTCCGGCCTTATCAATGGATGAATGAAGGATTGGAGATTTAGGGTCTAATTGCTGGAGTCAATAGCTATCTTGGGTCCTAATTTTTTTAGTTTAGACCCTATTTTGAGGTATAGGACTCTATTTTAAGGTTTGACTATTGGAGATGCTCTTAGAGCATCTCCAAGAGGAGCCCTAAATAGGTTGTTAATTATAATTATAGGGTTTTGATGGAAAAAAAACACTCCAACAGAGGTTGTATTTTGAGAAAAATTATCAAAATAGGTTTAGGGCTCGGAGCCCTGTTGCTATATTTAGCAACGCTCCTCTCCGGCCCTATCAATGGATGAATGAAAGATTGGAGATTTAGGGTCTAATTGCTGGAGTCAATAGCTATCTTGGGCCCTAATTTTTTTAGTTTAGACCCTATTTTGAGGTATAAGACTCTATTTTAAGGCTTGACTATTGGAGATGCTCTTAGACAGTCTCGATCCACGAGAAAAACGTTGTGTAATGTATGTCATCCGAGGAAGAAACTTCAGTTGGCCGACTCAATATTCCACAAGATCGAGATTGCATGTGTGTGAATTAGTGCAGTAAAACTTTCCCAGGCCCCCCAGCAGCTACACTACTGGAAATAAATAATCCCCCAGCCAGAGTGCAAGAAATTTCAGCCTAGCGTGTGCGACCAACCATACACATATTTCGCTGTTCATCATATATATACATGCATGCATCACTGTCTAATTCACACCCGGCTCGAAAACAAATCACGTGGGAGGAAAACACGAGTGGTTGACAATTGGACATATGGTGTCAATATTCCTCGGCCAAAAATAAAAAGTATAAAAAATTATATTTAAATATAAGGTCATCATTAGAAACCCCTTTAAAACCTAAAGAATGTGTGAACAAATTTAATGAAGATATGAGACTAAAAATAGTGCAAGTGGACTAGTAATAGTGGTCATGTTAGAATTATTAACATTTTTAGACCTTATATTATCCTAAAAATTTTACCACATCATTTAAAGTACTACAGTGTCCTGCAGTAAAAATTTTAAAAATAATAAACATTATTCAGTGCCCTTAAAAATTTAAAACCAAAAATCTAGGAAAATTAATAAATACAATGTCAGAATTTTTATAAAATAAATACAAGGGTTCATCATCTCAATATTTTTAAATAGAATTATCAAGATATTATGAACTTTCATTAAAAGTTTCAAAAAAATTAACAATGTTTTGATACTCGTAAAAATTAAAAATAGAGAAGGAGAAAATCAGCAGTTTGGACTGTCAAAATTTTTATAATTTTTTACAATACCTTTTAATCTAAAAATTTTACAAAGTGTTGATAACTATCCTAAAACTTCATATAAAAATTATAAAAAATTTAGGCCCAAACGTTGGGTCGTTTAATGCGAGTTACATCAACTGGATAGGGGATGAACCTCTCTCCATCATTGCCTAGTAGGGCCCACCCACGAGAGGGTCCACTTACCAGCCTCGCTGCTTAGCCTACAACGCTGGTCGAGACCTCCCACATAGCCTTGCACTTCACCTTGCTTTCTCTTAGCTCCCTCATCACAAACCCTAACTCTATTTTAGTTTCAGAGGCAGCAGCACGCTGCCACGCATCCATCTTCCTCTCGGCGACCCCACCTCGCTCTGTGTGTCTAGTGGGCCTGAGAGGTCAATGACTTGCGCCAAGCCAGTCCGCTAGCTTGCAGGCCCATCATGTTAGCCGGTTTAATTCAAAATCGACCAAAAATAGTGTAACGACCCTCATTTTTGCGTACAATGCTAAAATGAGAATATATATATGCATATACAACATTAGTCCCATGATCAGTGGCTAGTACGCATATTTACAACAATTGGAATTACATCCATACATCAGTTCACATCACAATGACAGAACATAGTTCTTACGACATGGCCTAAAGGCCAAATTGAAATGCAGTGGAAGATACAAAGTCTAGTAGTATATCTTTTGCCCAAAATACCATAGGCAACTGACAATGAGTAAACCCTAAAAAAGCTTATCGTTATAATCCCTGTGACCTGCGATGAAGTATACATCCTTGGGAAGATCGCTTTCCTTGTCCACCAAATCAGCAAATTAAGCAAGGTTGAGTACTTTTATACTCAATAAGACTTGTAGTGTATCACAAATGCACATATGTTAAAATGCAGACTATGTCAATAGAAAGGCTTCTAAGGTTATTTTACAGTAAGCAGAAATTAACATGAATACCAAGTGGTAAATTGCAAGCAGAGTTTGTAAGAGCAAGCCTAACAAATATATAAATAACAAGTAAACATAACATAATGATTCACCATCCTCCACGGTTGTGAATATCCCAACAAACTTGCCAATCCCTAGCATATTACCTGAAATGTAGACTTTCCAACAATATTTTCATATTCATCCCTATTTTGTAAAGCGATAAAATTTCTAACTATGTGATGACAAAATGGGACACCGGTAAGCCTCCGGCCGAATTAACTGACAAAATGGGACACAAACAACTCCCTGATGCTTAATCCCTTACCCATTCGAGCTCCTTCACCTTGATTCTCACTCCCAGCTGAACCACCACTAAAGCCACCACTCAAGCTCAGTGGCAACTCACCTGAGACCTTCTCCGGTTTAATCGGTACCACCACTGGTTGTGAAAGTGCATCTAGGCCCCTCAAGAGTTTTGGTGATTAATGACAACACAATTGAGTATACTAATGGTTCAAGTGAGAATTCATGTAGAGATCGAGAAGGTATCATCGTAAGAAAGCGATTGAAAATCCCCACCATATTTAAAATTTGAAAAGGCGGCATCAAGACATCGGTTGCAAATTTTCTATTTAATTGAGTCTAAGGATAGCCGTACTATTAAGGGGGATATGACGGGAAATCGCTTCTAAGATATGCTTGTGCTCAAAGAATGAAAATTGCATAGCAAAAGAATTCAAAACATTCCATTTTCTTTAAATTGTGCTATTCTGGCCGAGTGGGTTAGGCCGGAGTATCCGGACATTAAATCCGGACACTCCGGGTTGTACCCCTCGGTAGCTGCTATCTCAATTAGTCCGGAGTATCCGGGGATTAAGTCCGGACACTCCGGGTTAAATGAGTCCAGAGTATCCGGGTTGTGCACAGCTCTCTCATAACGGTTGGATTTTGGGGGGCCTATTTAAGCCCTCACTCTCCACCTACCCGTTGGCAAGCCTCATTATTGCATTATTCTTGAACATTTCGGAGCCCCGATCTACTCTATCATTGTGTTTGGCTCTTGATCTGCATCATCCTCAGGTACCTGATAGCATTTAGAATATTTGTGTTCAATTAGATTGTTGAAAATTTGCGGAGATTTAAAATCTCTCTTCGAGGTCTTCAATCCGGAGTATCCGGACAAAAACCCCGGACACTCCGGGCTCAGACCCTCGGGAGATTTTATTTTTTGGCAAAATTTTAATTTGCCTATTCACCCCCCCTCTAGGCGACATCACCGGTCCTTTCAGGTTGTGTCTTGTCGAGTTCTTGCTCCCTGTACCCTCACCTTCGCCGGAGCTTCGCCAGAACGCCATCGTCGGAGTGCCCTAGCCGCGCCCCTGTTCCTGTATCACTGTTGCGCGAGGCCCCATTATCAGTCAGCGCAAGCCATCCCAGTTCAAAGGGAAAAAGGCGCCTCTTCCGTCAAAAGCATATTTCTTT